>MJUU01025950.1:195550-233529 GCA_002080025.1 Modiolus philippinarum | reverse complement strand
GAAACAAAGAAGAAAATAACAATATAGATAAACATATAAAGAAACAAAAAAGAAGGTTAGAGTTACGGTTGGGAAAAAGGCCAGAACAAAACAAGGCAGAACAGAACAGGGATACAAATCGATAGAAAACAGCACATGGGTTTTTGGGTTAGTGTTAGGGCACAAAAAAGGGAGACAACTCAAATAATAGAAAAGCACGTCCAAGCCTAGGAAATGCATTTAAAGAGCTTCTGGAGTAATGGAACACCACAATAAAGACGGGATATTTAGGGATAAAGCCGCAGATACTACATAAGTATAAGGTATCTTCCAGCGTCCCACCACTCTCACACCGCTACATTACTTTTGCTGTGCTCTACGTTCAAGACGCCGGAAGTCTGGGCTGAAGACATAAGGCAAAATGAGAGGGATATTTGGGAAGAGGTGGGGCTTTAAGCATAAAACCCAACTACAAATATATTTAAGGGACATGTCAAAACAACCATATCACTATACAAGTAAACGGGTTCAGTTATACAAACAGAAACAGCTTTCAAAAACTGATAATTGACCAATCAAGGCGATCGATAATTTCGGAGGGAAGTTTGGGAGGAACTTTACCATTGGTCTTATGGGCCCAAAGTGACTCGATTCACTACTCCCTCCTCTGATATCCTTTTTTATGGTGACGTGGAAACTTTGTAGTCAAAATTAAATTGATGCACTAAAAGTAAGCCACAACATGTTGAAGGCATATACTTGTTTCAAGTAAGTTTGCTTGAGTTTAATCATTCCGATCAACAATGATTTTTTTTGGTAAAAAGAACGAGTTGTCTCCCTTAATTCAATACATAGTAGCTTAATGACATAAAGTATAAATAGATTCAAATGCATTTGTAACTGAATGATGTCCGTAAGCGTTAGGTTAAGTTTGTCCTTGGTTGTCTTGATATTTTAGGGTACCCCTAAACTGGCCCCTGTTGTACTATTTTCCGCATATTTTTCAGAGTACAACATTTTAAAAAGTAAGTTCATAAATTGTCCTTCTATTTTATGCAAAAATGGTTATCCAGCAAAAATATTTTTTCTTGGTCCGACTGATGCACTCATGATGAGGAGTACATACTGATGGTGTCACAGACCTTCTAAGTCATGCATGAATAATCACATTAAGTTTTAGCAACATGTACTGCTTTAGGATTTTCCTTAATAGTCTATTAGTACATTAGCACAACTGACAGTGCTTTTTATCACAGTTTTCCTTTAACAGTCAACACAAAGCAAAAAATTAACAGAACAAAAGGCACCAAATTGGTATTTTTTATTCTATTATCTATTAATAATATGAACATTGTCCAAACTTTATTTTTTCTTTGTCGAAAAATTTGTAAAATGTCTACACTAACGTAACGTTGTCGTTGATATTTATATCCTCGTCAGTGTCGGAAATAATAAAACGGTCGAAGTCACCGTGATCTAATAATCCCGAACATTGCCAGAAAAATGGCCATTTGATTTTCAGGGTTTGGGAAGAGGGGAAGCTTGGGCTTTGGTGATTTTGTAAATGAATAATAAAATCTCGTTGCCAGTGAAAACAAACACTCTAATCCTACTTGTCATGACAAAATAATAAAATTGTATGTTTAATAGAATTTTTTGGGTGGTGGGAAATACAAATCTGAATGTTTTTATGTGTAATTTGGTGTAAACAAAAAAATTCCGAAGATACCGTTAATTTAGTTCCTTCATATGCGCATTTCGACAACTTATGTCTCTTCAGTGCAGATAAAATAAAACAAAAATGGAAATCCATAAACCGAATATGTGTAAGAGCTGATAGAGAACAATTACCAAAAGGATCTAAAAAGGAAAGCCAAAATCAGCTAAGGACAGAGCTATACATGAAGGAGATACTCCTCAGGTTTCAACAAACATTTCTTAAACTTAGATATTGTTAGTTTTCAAATAATATCGGCGTTCGGGCCAGCACCGAAGTACTGGCAAATGGGTTGGTGAATACCCTCGGGGACTAACAGTCCACCAGCAGAGGTATCGGTGTAAATAAATATTTTTTTTAAAGATGGACATGAAAAATTAATGTAATCTTCCATGGCAAAATCGCCCACTCCCCACACCCCCGGAAAATCAAATAGTCGTAGGCGTTACCTAAGTAAATCTAAATATCGCTTGCGGATGATTCAGATTTATCTATATATTTTGGCATGATACTAGATTCACTTATACTGTTGCTGCAGAATTCAAAGATCCCATGGCAAATATAAACATGTTCTGACTGATTAAAATACATGTAATATGTTACATTTACAAAAAGTAAAAGATTAATTCCAACTTATTTTTTAAAAGAAAATATAATTTTACCACTAGGTTTAACTAATAAAAGTAACAAGCATCTAATTGTTCTCATCAGGGACTTATTATAAGTCCTTGTTCTCAATGGCAGTTATATTGCGTTGTAGTCAACAATGGAATGACGTCTTCCAGCACAACGTTTGTTCGATTTTGCTAGCATTACATTGTCTTGTAACGTTTTGCGGGGGACAAAATTGAAGGAATGAAGAAAGTTAAATTTGCTAAAGTTGCACCGGAGGTGAATCAAAGTAACATAGAGTCATCAACGGAGCAGAAGAAGACATGTCCTACCGAATTGTTTTTGGCCAAAATGGGATATGAGCAAACAAAACTTACGTAAGTTCATGGATTAAACAGGAAGTGAAAATGGAGGAAAACAGTTCAGTAGTAGTGAGGATTCAAATGACGGGATATTTTTTTTTGTTTTAAGTTGGTCTTATTGTCTTTGATATTTTTTGTAAACGTCATATTATTTGATGTTATTACCAACATTTCAAGAATACCGATTGGCATTCTCGCTGTCGTTATATTATACAAACAGATTTATTTATTTGTTTTAGAAGAAATCTTGGCCAGTGATTGAAAATAAAAAAAAAAAGACATTACAAGTGGTGAAAGAAAGAAGTGGCTGACACATATTTTCAAACTACTAATAAGACGCCTAGCAAGGTACAAAATATAAAATCATGCAGCTGAGTGTTGCTTACGACTTCCTAAGAAGTGGAGTAGTACACTGCAAGATTTGCGAGGAAAAATAAACATATATACTGCTTATCTTGATTATTTTCAATTTTTGGCCTTAAGGATGGTCGCTCCTCAGGTTTTTAAAACTGTCTCTGACCTTCGGAATTCTCTTGTTTTATACGTTATAATGCATTGGAAAATTTGCACACTGTCTCCCAATTTACTTTTCAAAATACAATAGTATACATCTTCAATAGACTTCTGACAAAATTGGATGAAATTCTTGATATGCTCTCATGGAATTTCAAAGATTGATTACCTTAATGCAAAGTGAATGAAAAGTCTAGAGAAGATCGGTTTCCCGCCAAAATTTCAGGCCTTTAAATCTCAAAAACCATAAACTGACCTATCAATATTTTTGGCTTAAAATGATGTATGATCCATATAAATTTCTACACTTTATACATAAAAAATACAAATATAATGATGAAGTAAATACAACTGCAATCTAATTATCGCAATTTTGAACGTATATAATTACATGGTGTTACATCTTATTTTCTTAGTTGCAAAATCACTGCACATTTTAACATTTTACCCCCATGATCAAAAATAAAAACAATTTCGCTCAATTCAATAAGAAAACGGAGGGTTAAACAAATATGAATCAAAATTATAGCAATTTTTGTAATTACACAATGATTATAATTAATGTACATTTCAGATTCTTGACTACCGTTCCACCAAGACCATTTAGGAACTATGTATCTGCCCAACAAATCTCTTCGCCACACCCCTCCTTCCAGACGGACGAATCTAGTGAAAGACAAGAAGCATGGTCGGACAAGAGGTATGAACATGATGAATATGCTAAGACAGTGGCATAACCACAAATTGACAAAGAAGCACACCATTGAAGAAAGAAGGATAGTTGTGAAATTTTTTGCTACTTTCTATCGACAGTCTGTGGAAATCTAGTGTAGATATGTCAGTATTGGCTTTTAATTCATTCTTCAATATATATCAGTCCTTTTGGAAAAAATGAAGTTTCAGTACGAACTCCGATTCCAGATTATTTTTTTTACTTATTACTTGGATGATCATTTCTTTTAACTGTCTACGACCTTTCAATAGCATTTACTATTGAGTTGATACAGGATTCGACCACAATGGAAGGTGAGGTTTGGCACGCCATAGAACCGGTTTAATCCACTATTTTTTTAAATACCTGTACGATGTCAGGTCCATTGCGGTCGACAATTTTTGCGGTAGTTTCCACTTTTATCTGTTTTGCCTCATGGACTTTGGATCTTGGATCTGTTGATAGTTCGGTAATTTTTTTTATTATCCCTATTTAAAGTACAAATATCTCTTGCGTGCAAAACCTAATTCTTTAGCTGATTTTGGTGAATTATTAGTGTCCTTTAGACTATTTGTGGTCTTTTGCTGTTAAAGATACTCTAATTTTAGGTCTTTCTAAGTAGATACTTAAAAGGTACAGAAAAACAAAGAAAAAAGAACACTGTTCTACAGATATTATGAAGAAAAATCTCCCCCCAAACCCTTTCTTTAAGTATAATATACAATCTTGCCTAAAATTTCGAATAAACTTGTGAGTAACACCAACGGGTAACTATCAATACAATTGCATCAATTATGCAAAAAAGTGTTTCCTACTTGTTTTTTTTTTATTCATGCAGTTGAACTAAAACCCAAAACTTTACTGACTTTCGGGTCTTTTCGATAAAAGCACCTCCCACAAGGTAATATCATGAAATGACACTTAACTTACGATCGGGTTGTTTTGTACATTTAAAAAAGCACAAGTTTATTGGCGATAAAGGGCTTGTAAAGCATTGGTCTCCTTCAATGTGTGTGTTGATGTAATTGTCCATTTTCATATGGTTCACTTGACTTATTGTCTGTCAGTTAAACAAACTTGGTAATTCAAACATATGCTTGTCACCTATCCAGTTTTTCTTTGAATGTCTCAAAATTACTTTGAGGTATAGAATGAGGTCTTTTTAATACCCGTATCCGCATGGTATCTTATTGTTCTTTGATTTTGTGATTTAAGCCACCGAGTAGTGCGTGGGTGCTTGTTCACAGCAAATAGAAAGGTAGTCCGATAACAATATATTTGCATAGTTACAGTCTATAAGCACTTACTTACGCATGTGCTGTGGTCGAAAGAACTAACCCCACTGAATATGGCGTATATTATATAAAGCCAGTGCAAGTTTAAAACATTTATCATTATCTAGCATAAAATCCGTCACGGTCTTGAAAGTCTTCATTGTCGGAACATTCACTGCTAAATCTTTATTCTCCATTAGCAGGGGTTCAAATCCAGCCGTAGACCTTGCTGGATTTTCCGATGTTAACAGGTTTAAAAAGTTGATTTTCATCACTGATGGCATTCGGAATCATATATTCTACCTTTGCAGCTCACCTTACCAACACATTATCATTTATATTCTCCATTATTACTGTTAGTGGAAAGAAAACACTGACAAAACAATGTCATGATCTGAAGATTGAAGTGTCTAGGTGGTCCGTTGTCAGTGAGATAAGATCGACTTTTTCAGGTCATGATGGCAAGCCGCTAACAATTTTGGAAAGCAAATGGTGGTAATAACCAAATTACCGAAGACAAAGCAGGTGGAACCACCGGAAAAAATGTCGATCGCAGTGGTCCTGATTTGTACAGGCATTTAAAAGATTAAACCGGTTGTATACCCTTATTCCCCATTAATATTGAACGAGTTAGTCAATCTTGTTGTATTGATGTAGTCGTTGAAAAGTCAGCGAACTGCTCATCTTTGTACTCTCTTTATTTTCTCTATGTTTTTCTTGGTGTTTAGATGTTAAATATTCCACCCTCGGTTTTATATGAGCGTTTACACCATTGGATTTTGTTTGCTGGGTAACCCTCTTAAAGTTCCTTTGTGGCTGGTTAACACTTGCTTTGATGCTGTTGATATAAAGATTATAGTTTACATCATTCTCTATTAAGTCTCCCAAACGAAGTTTTACTATTTATTCTTCCTCCAAAAATTTTGTTCGAACGTTTTTCAGAGACATATATACCGGTCTTGTCAAAAATCAATTACTGCTGATAAGAGGTTGCTCCTTGAAGTACGTGTGCATCATAACGAAATTAACTATTTGCTATGTAGCTTGGGTATTGGTATTTTGAAATTTTCAAAATTTCAAAATGGCGATCCTTGTAATGGAAACGTGAAACATACTGGAAGGGACATTATGATTAAGATGGGTTCTATCTAGTATCTGCTGAGATCTTTGAATGTGTTTTCCATAGAGCTAAACGTAAAACTATGTTCCTGGTGAAGGCAATCCTGAGTGAGGTATTGGCATAATGAATACTTTTTTTGGAATATTGCATACAAAGCGCATTCTGACTAAGTTTAATTCTGATTGGATTATTAGTTTCAGAGGATTTGTGTGGTTTCCATAAGGTCCAATGTTAAATTATGTTCCGCGCTAGTGGTCATCTTGGCTAAGGAATACAGAACTAACGACTATTTGTTCTTTCAAAAAGGAAGATCTGAAAACCAATATGACTATTTGTTCTAAATCATTGCCTCCTGGATTTTTATGTTTCATTTAAAAAAGTTGACAAGACTTTTTTGCATGGAATGATTTTAGTATAATTTATTCGCATGGATGACGTTGTCAGGATTCTTTTATATTTGTTTAAGTTATTGCCCATTCCTGAAAATATAACACACCTTTTTACTTAGCGTTGGATAAAGTGTGTAAATTTAGCTTGATCAATTACTGACTTACTCTCCGAGGGTACTCACAGATCCAGTAGCCAGTACTTCGGTGCTGCTGAAAACCGATTTCATTTGAAAACTCTCAATATAAAAAATTAAGAAAATTTTGTTAAAACTAAGGAGTATCTCCCTCGTGCATATAGCTTTGTCCTTAGCTTTTTTTGGCTTTTCCATTCAGATTCTATTGGTTATTTGTTCTTTATCAGCTTTTATACATATCTTCGTTTTCGGATTTACATTGTTTTGATTTAATCTGCACATAAGAAACATTAGTAATCGAAATGCACATATGCAGAAACTAAATTCACAGTAACCTCGGTATCTTGTTACTTATTACCACTGGGTTGATGCCTTTGCTGATGGACTGTAAATCCCCGAGGGTATTCACCAACAAAGAAGCCAGGACTTCGGAGCTGCTGAAAACCGATTTCATTTGAAACTTCCAATATCAAAATTTAAGACATATCTCCCTCATGCATAGCTCTGTCCTAACATGTAGCTGCTTTATTTTTGGCTTTTCCATTCAGATCATCTTGGTCATTTGTTCTCTGTTAGGTTTTACACATATTTTGGTTTACGGATTTCCAATTATGATTTGATCTGCACTTAAGGGACATAAGTTGTCGAAATGCGCGTATGCAGAAACTGTAGTATCTTGTTATTTAAGTGACTTTTTTGATAGAACTAAGTTGCTTACAGTTAGATTACTTAAGCTATATGATACCAAAAACTTAAAACTCAAACTTAACGGTCGACATCATAATATATATTAGATATCTGTTTTCCGGATGACAACAGATCTTTCCCTTTACAACTAAAGTTTGTTTTTCCTCTATCAGAATTGACTTTACTAACGGAGTTCAACACGGCGGTGTCTTATTAGAAGCAGGAGATGCTTACTCTACCGATACACCTGATCTGCACCCATAGTATTTATTGTGTCCGTGTTGTTCATCTGTTTGTTTGTCTTAATTTTTCTTTTTTTTCCCCGTACTCATGTAGTGTCCTTGTTTTTTGGCGTTTCAGATGTTGCCGTTGTCCGTGGATTTTTCGTGTTTTTTCGACTGACGGTTCGGTGTTCACTTACTTTTTTATCACTGGGTGATGCTTCTGCTAATGGTATTCACCAACCCAGTAGCCAGTATTTCAGTGCTGCTGAAAACCGATTTCCTTTGAAAACTTCCAATATTAAAATTTAAGAAAAAAAAATGTTAAAACTAAGGAGTATCTCCCTCGTGTATAGCTCTGTCCTTAGCTGATGTTGGCTTTTCTATTAAATCCTTTTAGGTATTATTTTCTAACAGCTTTTACAGTAACTTCGGTATTTAGTTATTACACATATATATTTTGGTTCACGGATTTCCTATTGTTTTGATTTGATCTGCACTGAAGAGACATAAGTTGTCGAAATGCGCATATGCAGAAAATAAATTCACAGTGACCTCGAAGTATTGTTTGTTATCAAAAATGGATTTTAAGTTTTTCAAGAATCCTTCAACTTTTTGTGGGTTTTAGTAGATTGTTGGCGGGGGAAGGGGCATCAATGTGATTCCGACACACATATTTATTTTGCCTCATTTTGTTTTACTTAGATCTGAAGACTTTGCCAAACTGTGCGCGGGAGACCACAATTCAAGTTGTGGTACTACACGAGAGAAACTAGCCATAAACAGTGAACAAATGAAGACGAAGAATGTTCGAAAGTCAAGTATAGAGTCATTTTAGATACCTAAAAATTGTATACATGGAAAAATGTAGAAATTTTTGACACTTTAAAAATGAAACAATTATTTGAAATAAAATGAATATTATTTGGATTTGCATATTGTTTTTCCTTCAAAATCTAGTTGACAATTATACATTTACTTGAAATAACAATTCGCAACAACAAATTAGTTCACTTTTGTTATTACCACTTTCAAAGCATTTGAAGTTCGAGGATGCTTCCATTTTAATATATAGTTCCACTCATTCCTACGACTTAGTATAAATGTAGATTCAACAATTAGTATTGAAATGGTGAAAGATACTTAGTTAAATACACAACATAACAACTACAAAAGGTTCTAAAGAGTCTGTATCGCTCACTGGACCATCGCTGACATAGTCAGTATTTTTAGAGATCTCATTTATCTTAACTATAGTTTAATTTACTGTTAAACTATGTTCATCACTGGTACTCCTCTTGGATTGGTATAGACCTGCCATACACATTACTTTCGGCTTCTTCTAAGGACCATTATTATTACGTTTGGATCTAACTCTACTAGTAGTTTTAGAGGAAAATTCTTTTATTGTGTTTTCAGTAGGGTCAAATGTTAAATTATGTACTCAAATGGCGGCCAACTTATATGAAGTAAGAATCTGCTGGATGCCTTTGTAAGAGGAGACCATCTAAGGACCATTTGACTAAGTTTAGTTCGAGCTGAACCAGTATCGTCTGGAAAGATCTCTGAATGTGTTTTCCTAGGATCCTACGTAAAAGTATGTTTCAGATGGCTTCTATCTTGGATGAGGTATGGGCCTGTCGGATACTTCTTTCAAAGTGTTTCATCTTGGACCATTGTTCCTACGTACTGTTTTAGTTAGACTTTATGAGAAACAGATCTTTGAACTTATTTTCCATATAGTCCAGTTTGAAATTATGTTCTGCGTTGGCAACCTTCTTGGATGCAGTATAGACCTGCCGAATATCTTTGTTGAAATGTTGGAAAGGACAATCTAACGACCATTGTGATTACGTTGTGTTCTTATTAGGCTAGTAGTCCTTGGAAAGATATTTTAATGCGTTTTCGATAGGGTCCGATGTTAAACTATGTTCCCTAGTTGCGGCCATCTAAGATGAGGGACGGGCGTAACGGACTTTTTTGAAGGAACCATCTAAATATTATTATAATTAAGATGGATTCTATCTAGAACAGTCTCTTGTAAGATCTTTGAATGCTCTACGTTAAGTAAGTAGAACCGAACCGACCATCAAAAACGAATAATCCAAGGACAATGGCAACATCGGAAACAACAAAAACAGGGACACAACATGAGTACGGCACAGAAACGAAAAATGAACACACACACACACACACACACACACACACACAGANATATAAAAACTGCAGAAGTCGGGATGAAATAGGAACATTTAAAGAAAGAATATAAAATATGATAAATTAATATCCTAGAATCTATAATATAAAACATAGAAAATGCAGAATTATGGATAAGGAAAGTGAAAACAATAAAAAGAGAAGATAAAATTTACAGCATAGAATTTCTCTGGTGGCGGAAATACCCCTCCATAGATATCCCATAGCAGTCCACAAGATGGTGATGTCGACCGTAAAACCTCTGTAGGGATGACTTCAAGTTTTGAGTAACATACCCTTGTTTAAGTAGCCTATTTGTGAGCAACCGGGCTCTATCAAGGAAGTCACTGTATCGAACATAGGCTCTTGAATAACGCATGAGCTGGCAGATGTAAACTGCGTATGCCGGCGCAGTTGGGATGTTGCTATAAAAAAGGGAAGTTGACTATTGGAAAAACGAAGTTAAACTATGTTCCTGGTGGTGGTATTCTTGCATGAGGTGCATTGTTGTATTTGGATATCGAATACTTTTTTCGGAGTGCTGCATACAAGGCCCATTCTGACTAAGTTTAGTTCTGATTTGATTGTTAGTTTCTGGGGGTTTGTGTGGTTTCCATCAGGTCCAATGTTAAATTATGTTCCGCGCTGGTGGCCATCTTGGTTAAGGAATACAAAACTAACGAATATTTGTTCTTTGAAAAGGACCATCTGAAAACCATGTATGATTATTTGTTATAATAAGACAAGTACTTTCTGAGAAAAATCTTTGAATTTGTTTTCCATATGGTCCACTTTTAAATTATGACCCGCGTACGCGGCAATCATGGATTATTTACAGACCATCTAAGGATTACTTTTTTCAAATTTGACCTGTAGTTCCAGAGAAGGTATTTGAATGTGTTTTGAAAGGATCCAATGTTAAACTATGTTCGCGCTGGACAATTTTGTACCACGTAAGGACTTCACGGGTTCCTTTTTGGATGGAACTATTTAAAAATCTATGGACCATTGAGACGAAGTTTGGTTATCTTAAACTGGCAGCTGTCTTAGATGATGCACAACCATACAGATACCTTTTCCAGAAATGACCATCTTAGGACCATTGTGACCAAGTCTGGTTCTAACTGGACAAGTAATTTCTGAGAATATGACCTTTGAATGTTTTTCCATAGGTTCAAATGTTAAACTATGTTGAAAGCCATCTTGAAGGAGATGCGGGCCTTCCCGATATTTTAATAAGGCACCATTTAAGGACCTTTGTGACTAAGTTTGGTTCTAAGTGGAATTTTTTTCAGAGTCCTTTGAATGTATTTTATAGCTAGCAGCAATCTTGGACGAAGTACAGACGTGCCGCATACCAATTTGAAGGACAATAATGGGCTCGTACTTTCTGAGATCTTTGAATGTCTCGATTTTCCATAAGGTTTTGGTCATCTGAAATGAAGTACTGACAGCCCAGATACCCTTTTAAGGACAATTGTGACTTCGTTCTTATTAGACTAGTAGTTCACTGAGAAGATATTTGTATGTTTCTTCGATTGTGTTGGTGCAATGTATAACTATGTTCCCGTTGGTGGACATCTTGGATGAGCTACGCACCAGCCGGATACATGTATATTTATTTTTAGAAGGGACTATCTTAAACATGGCTAGTAGTTTCTGACAAAAAAATGACCTAGGAACCATCGAGACTGAGTTCCAACTGGGTTCTAACTGGGTTCCAGTTAAGACAACCTATGAACGTGTTCTCCATATGTTCCGATATTAAAATATGTTTGTCACTGAAGCTATTCTTGATGGGTAGCGGAGCTGCCTGATACAGTTTTTAAATGGAACCATCCAAGGACTATAATGCACAAGGTTGGTTCAAAATTGTTAAGCAATTTCAGCGACAATTATTTCTACAAAAAAATCGTAGAAAGTTAAGTAATGACAAAAGCTCAGGGTGGCTAAAGATTGTTGAGCTAAATTTATAGGCAAAAATTAACAAGAGGCTCTCAAGAGCCTGTATCGCTCTCCTGGGTCCTATGCAGCACTATAATTCCAAATTGATGGTCCATCTTTGGTGGTGTATGTACATAAAAATCAGAAACTTTTTATAAAATTGAATTAAAATTGTTCAAGCAGTTTCAGAGGAGATTTTTGGATGCAGTTTCCAAACTTTTAGGGCCTATGTTAATCTACGTTCCCTGCTGGCAGCTATTTAACATAAAACTTTGGGGAGGGTCACCCAAGGACTATTATATAAAAATTCTACTGAAATTGTTCAATCAGTTTCAGAGCAGAAGATCTTTTTACGCATTTCCCATTGGGTCCTATGTTAAACTAAGTTTTGTCACTGGTGGCCATGTCGGAAGACGGATCAGCACCAAAGTAACAAACTTGGTCAAAATCTCACAATTTTCATTTATGCAATGTTTAAATTGAATCCATGCAGTGGTTTTCTATTATATCTTTGTATGCATTTCCCCTTAGGGTCTAATTCATTGCTGGAGGCTATATTGGATGATGGATCACCACCGAAGAAACAACACTTGGTCAGCTTCTCATAAGCATCATGTATGCAAAGTTTGGTTTTAATCTATTCAGCAGTTCTTTAGAAGAAGATCTTTTGTTAAATTAAGTGCACAGTTGGTATCACTTTGTCAGCACCCGACAGGCATCATTCATGCCATGTTTGATTTAAATCCATTCAGCAGTTCTCTAGAAGATCTTTGTGCGCATTTCCCATAGGGTCCAATGCTGTGGGTCATATACGATGACGGATCCGCACCTATGTAACAGTACTTAGTTAGCATCTCATAAGCATTTTCAATGCCAAGTATGGGTTAAAGCAATTCAGTGGTTCTTAAAAGGAGTTCTTTGTATGCATTTTACAATTGGGTCCAATGTTAAAATTTAGTTCCCAGCTGGCAGCCATTTTGGATGACGGATCGGCACCAAAGTAGTAACACTTGGTCAACACCTCATAAGCATCATTCATGCCAAGTTTGGTTCAATTCCATTCATTTGTTCTCAAGAAGAAGTTCTTTGTATGCATTTTCCGTTATGGTCCAATGTTGAAATTAAGGTCCCAGCTGGCGGCCATGTTGGATGACGGGTCGGCACCAAAGTAACAACACTTGCTCAGCACCTCATCAGCAACATTCATGCAAAGTTTGGTTCAAATCCATTTGATGGTTCTCAAGAAGACGTTCTTTGCATGAATTTTCCCATTAGGTCAAATAGTAAACTAAGTTCCCCGCTGGCGGCCATCTTGGAAGAGGTCGGAAAACTTGAATGTGTTCAATAAAATATAGTCCTCAACATGCTGAACATTTTTGCAATTTAAACTTGACCTCTATCTCAAAGCGTTTTTGAAATATAGGATAAAAAGTAAAAAATCAAGAAAAATTTGACCATTAAAGAGCCACAACTCATATATAGGTACTTGGATTTTCTTCAAAATATCCATGTGGGTAGATCGCAACATGCTGAACATTTTTCCAATTTAAAGTTAACCTCTGTTATAGTTTTTTTAATAGAAAATAAAAAACATCAAAATTTTGAAAATTTTACGGAAAAAGGGCAATAACTCTTAGACGGGTCATCAGATTTTCTTCAAAATTTCAGCATAGGTAGATCTTCTCATGCTAATCATTTTTACTCCGTCAGATTTTTGATTTTGAGTTATTTGCTAAAAACTGTAATTTACCCCTATGTTCTATTTTTAGTAACGGCAGCCATGTTGTTTGACCTAAGACATACAAAATAAGAAATTTGAAACTAGATACCCTAGTGATGATTCACTAAATGATTCAATTAAAGTTTGGTTCCATTTGACCCATTGGTTTCAGAGGAGAAGATTTTTGAAAGTGAGCTAACGGCGGACGGACGACGGACGCCAAGTGGTGGCAATAGCTCACCCTGGCATAGCCAGGTGAGGTAAAAAAAAAGGACGATCGACTTAAAAAAAAGATTCTAAACAAAAAGATAAACCAGATAAAATAAATACAAAACTCAAAATTCAAAACAACACAATAAACAAATACATAGACGTTGTTCGACATTGGTGCCAGGGGCTTTCTCTAACTTACAATGAGGTATGCGCAAAGCTCATTGTTGAAGGCATTGTGGTGACTTCAAGATGAAGAATAACAATAAAAGTGTAGTTCCTTTGCTTGATTCTACCATGTATTTGTAGAGTCTTTGTCCTATGTGCATTTACTTCAAACAATCCAATAAAAGACAAAAAGCTACCATTTTCCTCAATGCGACGCAAACAACTTTAATTCAGCCCTACTGTTTCCAAAGACAGCTATATTTTTTTTTATTATAATGTTTAATTGGTTAAAGCAATCCAAAACTGAGTCATTACCTGCTATATAGATCCTTTGGATTACTTGTTAGTTGTAAAAATTTTTAATTTTTTTTTTAATTTTCGCGTCTTTGGCGGCCCAGTGTTTTGAAGATGTACATACTTGAATGAAATATATTGTGCATCTGCAAAACTCACAGAAAAGTTTAATAACTCTGTAATTACACAGAATGAGTCAATTTACGCCCAAAACACGGGGGATGTTCCCGCAGGATCTGTAGATGTCTGGCTGATATAATTGTATATAATTTGTTTTCCAATATCACATAATTTGTCTGAAGATTGGTTTAGATCTTTGCGGAGTTATATCACCAAACCTTGCTTGCTTTTTTTTGGCAATTATACCAAGTTAAATGTCAGACTTGATAACTGTTTAAATTAAACATGGAAAATCAAATTATCAGAAATAAGTTGAAAAATACATTTTTTAATGTACAAATTCGAAAGTGTTTTGTATTAATTTGACTTTTATTGTTCTGTAAAGATATATTTCGCCTTGATGCTATAAATGGTCAATAGATCATTTTACATATATTTTACCATGTTGTATTCTTAACTGTGTTAATCGAATTTATTACCGTATTCTCTTATGTAAATTTTTGGTACTTAAGTGATTCATTCCCTCCTATTAATTACTTAATATAATGCTGATCGTTAATAAAACATCGAAGCCAACTTCTAAATTTGTTATCATATACTACTTAAGTGTACTCTAGGGATATGTTGTTTCTCAGTGTATGAAACTTTAATGCTATTTTCATCAAACATTGTTATAACGCACGCGTTCGCACGATACTCAATAAAAAACACTAAATTATTAATAAAACATACTGTCTGTTTGTTGAAAAAAATATTGAATTCTGAAAGCGTAAAAAGAAATCAAAATACTGCACTGGAATTTACCGTTAGAGAACAAGGAAATGGGAAATTATAGTTGAACTACTAATGAAAATATGTAAAAAAAAATCTGTAATAAATTAATGCAATTTTTATCAAATTTTACAATAATATATCTTTAAAATGTAATTAAAATTCAATAAAATATATAAATGAAAAAATAAAAAATAAAAATTAAAGATATGAAAAATACCTAAGCTTCATTTTTAAAGCTTAATGTGACTTCTGTAAGTTTATATATTTTATATATATTTAAATATTTAACTACTCCTAAATATCAAAGCATGAGTTGGAGGTGATAACTGGATACAAATATATTATGTAATTTCTATATTGGAATTAGGTGTTAAAGTATACTAAATATATTTATTTTTCTTAACAAATTGGCCCCAAGAGAAAAGAACCAAAAGTGTATTATTTCTTCGTATTATTAGGCATATAACCTTTACTAAATAAATAATGTCTTGACGAAATCATGCCATTTGAATGTATAAACGCCAACATGGTAAATATGGATAAAAGTTGTAATGCAAATCTTGGAGATCAAAAGTGTAATGCAAATCTTAGAGAAGAAGAAAGGAAATAGAAAATTTGGAAAAGTATATATGTTGTTAGTCAACTCAAGTAAATCTATCAGTTCGGATTTATAAATTAAAAAAGTTAACAAACTTATCTGCTTTAAGGACTTAACAAAATGACGGAACACAGTATATAGTGGTTTTTATCGATTATGATGATGCATTACCTTGCTACTCAAAGCACTGAAAAAACTGGAAATAATCAAACAAGATACATTTCAAATAATCATTTTCATCATCAGGAAGATAATGAATCGGATGGATTATCGAATTCAGAGGAAGCATCTCTGACTGATGATATACACGATTTAACTCACCATTTCCTAAACGAACCTGATGAACATATTTGTTGTGACGAAACTTGTGGCAGAGTTACACTCAATGTAAGTGGTTTAAGATTTGAAACACAAATACGTACTTTGAGACGGTTACCAGATACTTTACTGGGAAATGACGAAAAGCGTAGAAAATTTTGGGATCCAACCAGAAACGAATATTTTTTTGATCGGCACCGACCGAGTTTCACCGCTATACTGTTCTTCTATCAGAGTGGAGGAAAACTCGTTCGTCCAATCGAGGTACCAACAGACGTTTTTCTAGGGGAAATTGAATTTTTTGAAATGGGGAAAGGTGTGATAAATTCATACATGAAGTCAGAGGGCTTTACAATAGATGACAATAACGAAAAACACATAATGCCAAAAGGAAAAACTCGAGGAATGATTTGGGCGTTTCTTGAATATCCAGAAACTTCAATAGGGGCTAAAATATATGCCGGACTTAGTGTAGCGTTCATTGTATTATCAATCGTTTCATTTTGTGTAGAAACATTACCACAATATAAAAACGTTGGCTGCATCAATATAACGACAACTGATGGTCAAGGCAGAAAGATCCGAAAAGTTGTACCAAACTTCGGACACCCACTTGCAGTTATCGAATCAGTTTGTATTGCATGGTTTATGATAGAACTCATATCACGATTTTTAGTATGTCCCTCTAAAATAAGTTTTGTTAAAAGTTTAAGTAACTGGATTGATGTAGCTGCAATAGTACCGTATTTTGTTTATTTATTCATATATGCTGCAACAGGAAAATGTGACGCTCAAAAAGATACAATGGCCATATTACGTGTACTTCGAGTATCAAGAATATTAAAGCTGAGTAAACATTCGGAAGGACTGAGAATTTTAGGGAAAACTTTAAGAGTTAGTATGAAAGAATTGTTTATGTTTGTATTATTCTTGGGCATAGGAATTATTATTTTTTCTGGTGCAATGTACTATGCAGAAGAATCAGTAGAGAATACACAATTTACAAGCATTCCAGCCACTTTTTGGTGGGCTGTGGTTTCAATGACAACAGTTGGATACGGGGACATGTACCCTGAAGGAGTTTTTGGAAAACTTATTGGAAGCATGACAGTTTTGATGGGATTGCTGACAGTTGCACTTCCTGTGCCGGTAATTGTAACAAATTTCAACAACTTTTATCGTTCTTCATCCAGAAAGACAGGAGACACATAATAGTCGTATTTTATTTATGAATCGAATACCAAGTTTCCACTGCGCCTTGTAGGTGAATATATAATCGGAAAAAGCTAACTCGATTACTTTCGTTTGTAGACAACGCATTTATCATATACATTTTACTATAATTAACAATAGATGTAAAGATTTGCAAAAGTATTTTAAGCATCAAATAATTATTCTGAACAAATAAATGTAAATTTTGAAGACAAAATAAGGCGTTTAAGAAATGAAAATAAAACATAGTGCTGCTTATTATGTCCATGTGTTTCACTTAATTTCCTGAAAATTCAGAGCCATTTTAACCAATTGCATGACATTTTGTTTCTATCTATTTTATTTGTTTCAGCTAAAACAGTGCCCATTTAGAAAACAATATTTTTGGGGGAATTAATGCTTATCCATTTATTTTGGTTTTGACACTAGACTATATATATACATGACTAGCTTAAGTAATAAAACCGCCGGAAATTTATCCTATTGTAACTCAAATTCCAGTATAAATTTCCTGTCGATGATAAGTTTACCATTGTCTCGTAGTTTCGTTCCCCTAAATTGCATTTCTGTTGAACCTTAATTCCTGGACAAGGGCTGTACAGTCACAGGCACTTGTTTCATACAAAAATGTCAGTCCCTCCCTCTCTTTCATAAAAAAATGTCAGTCCCTCCCTCTCTTCGTGGAAGAAGAGAGGGAGGGATTGACATTTTTTTATGAAACAAGTGCCTGTGTGTACAGTCGAAAGTTTAGACTTGACATATTGGATGGAACGATTTAAATTTTACCCTACTTTTAACCGTCATATTAGTCTGTATGTTGACTTATTATATCGTTAGAGCTGTCTCACAACTCTTATTTTGTTCAGTTTTGTTGGATGTGTTTTGTTTCATTGGCCAAAATAACTAAATACCGAAGTCACTGTAAATTTAATTTCTGCATATGGCCATTTCGACAACTTATGTCTCTTCAGCGCAGATAAAATCTAAACATTTGGAAGATCATAAATGTAGCCCAGTCCTTTAATTTCAGCTTCCGCTGCATAGACAAAGTACTTTCTCTTGATAACCCTAAATTTAAGGAGTATTTATATCAGATCTATCCCAATGAGCTTGAAATTAAAGAAACAACTGAAACACCTACTTCAGCTTCGTAACTAGATCTGTTATTGTATATTGACGAAGATGGGCGTTTGAAGTCTAAGCTGTATGATAAGCGTAATGATTTTAATTCACCAATTGTGAGCTTTCCCTTTCTTAGCAGCAATATACCTACCTCTCCAGCCTATGGAGTGTACATTTCACAGTTGATTCGTTACTGTCGAGCGTGTAGTTTATATAGTGATTTTTTAACAGAGCAAAAACACTGTCCCAAATGCTGCTTAGTCAGGGATTTGTTCAACCTATGTTAATTTCATCCCTCAAAAAATTCTATGGCCGTCGCCATAACATCATCGAAAGATATGACGTGTCAGTATCCCAAATGAAAGTGGACATTTTCAGCTAGATTCACGTCTTCCCGGATTTGACTACCGACTTCGACATTTCCCTGGATTGACTCACTCACAGTGTGAAGGGTGCTGTTAACAGAGCAGGACATGCTTACCCTTCCGGAGCACCTGATGTCACTCTCAGTTTCACTGGAGTTCACACTGTGAGTGCCTTTGTTTTGAATGTTGTGATTTCTATTTCTGTGCTTTGTATCTGTCTAACGTCATTGTTTTCTGTGTCTAACGTCATTGTTTTCTGTGTTCTTGTTTTGGCCATGTCTCTGGACTTCAATTTTTGTAAATTTCACTCCTCTGCTCCTTCGGTATTCTACTGCCGTTTTTTTTCAGTTTGACTCTTATAAACGCAGTTATATTCTTGTCCGTATTCCACATTAATCCAAGTATCTTCACTATTTTTTTTCTTTTTCCAACACATTCTGTGACTTTCCTTAGCTTCACCCCTGGACTAACCTAGTCACTGAAGCTCTGTTACCGGAGCGTGTTGCCTTTAACTTTGTTTCAATTCATCATGACCATGAAGCCATAAATATTGTGTAAAGTAGAAAAGAAAACATACGTTGTGTTCTGATCGTTTACTGTTATACATTACCAACACAAAGGAAGATGAATAGGCGACGTTAGCATTAGTACAGTAACGTAACGTTATAATAGCGCCTAAAACAGATGGGTGTTGGGCATGTTGGGAAAAGTCTTCAAATACACAGACATATCTGGCATAATTGTTGTTTTCAAATGAGAAAGTCGTTTGACAGAGATCGGTTAGAGTCGTTTCTTTGTATGTTTTGTTAGGGATGAGGTCATATTAATGACATCGGCATAAATGAAGAAAGAAATGAACAGTCTTGCCAAATCTGCCACTTGTAATGGGGTCTTTAAACATGTTAAACATAATATTACATTAAGCAAGGTAATTATTAAAATTCAACATGAAAAAGAAAGAAGGAAATATGGTTAATATCAAGTAGACAACATGTCCAGGTTTAAACGACCCAAAACAAAGCCTCTAGGGGTCACCGTAAAACTAAAGTTTTCAACTTGTCGGGTCTTCCGCGTGGTATTTAAACATTGTCTGGATTTTTATGTTGTCAAATGGTATTCACCAACAAAAAAACGTCTGCTTCAAAAACGTTTCAACACCTTCTGCTAAACAGTTATGGACCCGTAGTGCAATCTTATAATGTGTGCCAGAAACAACCTTTTCAAGCGATCCACTGGCTCAAATTCCTGCCACGATTACTACTAGTATCTCAGCAAATCCGCTTCTTTTCATCATCTGTCCCACGGTGCCAAAGAGGGAACAGATTGAAAACATAACAAAATACCGATGTTACTGTAAATTTAGGCTTTTTAATATGACCATTTCGATAACTTTTGTCTCTTCCATGCAGATCAAATCAAAACAGTTGGAAGAAAGAAAAAACACTTGTAAATCTGACAGAAAACAAATAATCAAACGGACTTAAATAAATGAAATGCCAAAATCTGCTAAGAACAGTACTATGTACGAGGGAAATATACCTCTGAAATGTAAAAAAAAAATTTAAAAAATCTATCTGTCTTTGGACTTCGATTTTTGTAAATTTCACTCCTCTGTTCCTTCGGTATTCTACTGCCGTTGTTTCAGTTTGACTCTTTGAAACGTAGTTATATTCTTGTCCGTATTCCACATTTATCCAAGTATCTTCACTATTGTTTTCTTTTTCCAACACATTCTGTGACTTTCCTTAGCTTCATCCCTGGACTAACCTAGTCACTGAAGCTCTGTTACCGAAGCGTGTTGCCTGTAACTTTGTTTCAATTCATCATGACCATGAAGCCATAAATATTGTGTAAAGTAGGAAAGAAAACATACGTTGTGTTCTGATCGTTTACTGTTATACATTACCAACACAAAGGAAGATGAATAGGCGACGTTAGCATTAGTACAGTAACGTAACGTTATAATAGCGCCAAAAACAGATGGGTGTTGGGCATGTTGGAAAAAGTCTTCAAATACACAGACATATCTGGCATAATTGTTGTTTTCAAATGAGAAAGTCGTTTGACAGAGATCGGTTAGAGTCGTTTTCTCTTTGTATGTTTTGTTAGGGATGAGGTCATATTAATGACATCGGCATAAATGAAGAAAGAAATGAACAGTCTTGCCAAATCTGCCACTTCTAATGGAGTCTTTAAACATGTTAAACATAATATTACATTAAGCAAGGTAATTATTAGAATTCAACATGAAAAAGAAAGAAGGAAATATGGTAAATATCAAGTAGACAACATGTCCAGGTTTAAACGACCCAAAACAAAGCATCTAGGGGTCACCGTAAAACTTAAGTTTTCAACTTGTCGGGTCTTCCGCGTGGTATTTAAACATTGTCTGGATTTTTATGTTGTCAAATGGTATTCACCAACAAAAAACGTCTGCTTCAAAAACGTTTCAACACCTTCTGCTAAACAATTACGGACCCGTAGTGCAATCTTATAATGTGTGCCAGAAACAACCTTTTCAAGCGATCCACTGGCTCAAATTCCTGCCACAATTACTACTAGTATCGAAGCAAATCCGCTTCTTTTCATCATCTGTCCCACGGTGCCAAAGAGGGAACAGATTGAAAACATAACAAAATATCGATGTTACTGTAAATTTAGGCTTTTTAATATGACCATTTCGATAACTTTTGTCTCTTCCATGCAGATCAAATAAAAACATTTGGAAGAAAGAAAAAAAAAACACTTGTAAATCTGACAGAAAACAAATAATCAAACGGACTTAATTAAATGAAATGCCAAAATCTGCTAAGAACAGTACTATGTACGAGGGAAATATACCTCTGAAATGTAAAAAAAAAAAAATTAAAAAAATCTATCTGTCTTTGGACTTCGATTTTTGTAAATTTCACTCCTCTGTTCCTTCGGTATTCTACTGCCGTTGCTTCAGTTTGACTCTTTGAAACGTAGTTATATTCTTGTCCGTATTCCACATTAATCCAAGTATCTTCACTATTGTTTTCTTTTTCCAACACATTCTGTGACTTTCCTTAGCTTCATCCCTGGACTAACCTAGTCACTGAAGCTCTGTTACCGAAGCGTGTTGCCTTTAACTTTGTTTCAATTCATCATGACCATGGAGCCATAAATATTGTGTAAAGTAGAAAAGAAAACATACGTTGTGTTCTGACCGTTTACTGTTATACATTACCAACACAAAGGAAGTAACGTCATAAGCTTTAAGATGAATAGGCGACGTTAGCATTAGTACAGTAACGTAGCGTTATAATAGCGCCAAATTCTCAACAGATGGGTGTTCGGCATGTTGAGTAAAGTCTTCAAATACAAAGACATATCTGGCATAATTGTTGTTTTCAAATGAGAAATTCGTTCCACAGAGATCATACAGTAATGTTATATGAAGGTTAGAGTCGTTTTCTTTTTGTATGTTTTGTTAGGACCAAGGTCATATTAATGACATCCATAAATGTAGCCAGAAATGGACAGTCTTAACAAATTTGCCACTTCTAATGGAGTATTTAAACATGTTAAACATATTACACTAAGAGAAAGGTAATTATTAGGATTAAATATGAAAAAGAAAGGAAATAGGGGTAAATGTCAAGGAGACAACATCCCATCTCCAGATTTAAACGACCTAAAACAAAGCATCTAAGGGTCACCGTAAAATTTGTTTAAGTTTTCCACTTGTCGGGTCTTCCGCGTGGTTTTTAAACATTGTCTGGATTTTTTATGTTGTCAAATGGTATTCACCAACAAAAAACGTCTGCTTCAAAAACGTTTCAACAAATGATCTTCGAGACCTTCTGCTAAACAATTATGGACCCGTAGTGCACTCTTATAATGTGTGCCAGAAACAACCTTTTCAAGCGATCCACTGGCTCAAATTCCTGCNAAAACATAACAAAATATCGATGTTACTGTAAATTTAGGCTTTTTAATATGACCATTTCGATAACTTTTGTCTCTTCCATGCAGATCAAATCAAAACATTTGGAAGAAAAAAAAAGACACTTGTAAATCTGATAGAAAACAAATAATCAAACGGACTTAAATAAATGAAATGCTAAAATCTGCCAAGAACAGAACTATGTACGAGGGAAATACCTCAAATTTTCCAAAATTTAGATCTTACAATTGCAAAACGGGTCAGGGATTAACAGACCATCAGAATGTAATGCTCCCATTCTTACAATAAGTTTACTTTATCTTCTGGGTACTTGAAGAACATGCCTTTTCAGCAACGGATATATCAAAGGTCGCAAAAAGGTAGGATTAGTTGTCCAGCTTTTATTCGTAGATAAAGATGTTCTGAACAGTAAAAGTTTCAGTATTCCTCCATGAACATCTGGTATGCTGGATAAACATCCTGAGAAAGATGAAACTTTTAGGACACCTAGTTGACTCCCCTCAACACTGTAGAGTCACCATATGAGGAGGAGCAGTTATGTCTCTTCGAAACTAATTTTGGGCTTGTTGGTTCTTGTCGAGCTCCTTGCATGAAACTTTGGTTACGTGAACTAATCGGTTTCACATAGTCATTTCTAATAAAATGCCAGCAATATATGTTTGGGCATCACCCAAACAGCAAAGCAGCCATCTTTTGATATAAAATTACCAATTCGTTTTGTCTAGTACTCATATGTTTTTCAAGTTTACAAAATACTAAACGTATCATGAAGATCAGGGGTATTTCTGGTGTATTTTTCTTGAGACAAAACTCAGTCTGAGAATGGCGATTAAGGCGTTGGTGTAGTTTTCTTATAAGCATTAACTATGCACCTTCGTGATATCATCTCTGATTCCTGAAGTTGTTTGTCAGCTGATGATGCAAACTCGAATGCCTTTTCTACGGCACTAACCTGATCATCTGCACAATACACAAGAAATAGTTTGAAATGACACCGGTCGTCATAAACGTAATTCTGTGTTGGAAATATTTCCTAAAAGTTTATACGTCTTGTATGTTTCATTGTACTCTTGTAAAAGTCTATCTAATAAATACTCCGGAAATCTTTCCTTAATCATTCACACTCTCAACATTTTGACCTTCAGTTAAGTGTTTTCTTCATAGACACATAGACATGAAAGTTTCAAGAAATTTGCTTGTATCCTGCCTCGCTTCGGGTACATTTCCGTCATTTTGATACTAAGCTTCCAAGGCCACAAGGTCTGAGCCTGGTTTGGATCATAGTTATTGGCCACGGGTTCCTTATTGGAATCTTCTGAAGACCTGAGTACATTCAATTGGCATCATGGGCTTTGCTCAGAATATATACCTGTTGGACACAATACATTGCTGCAAGGAAAAGCAGCATTTAGATGCCTTAGGAAAGAAGTAGATTTTCTTTTCTCGAAATTGTATTCGTTAAACTGGGATAACACCCTCTCTGTGTCCCATTTCTAACTGAATATAAGTCGTCAGGAATTGTAGACGATATATGTGTTCAAGTCTTAACCTTTTGGAAAAACATACTTTACACGTTTTTGTGTGACCTCTTTTATCTTCCCATCTCCAGTTTCTGTCAGGCTTTTGACTTCTTTACTGTTTTCTATGTTATAATATGAATTACACAGTGTCGTTTATATCTGTCTTTTGACTAATTCCGATTTTTAATTCACATGTTTGCTTTTCAGGTCGATCCATTTTCAAGGTTTACTTTCCTTTGGTAAATTCAGTAAGATATAAATAGAGTGACCTGAAAAATGGAATGGTGCTTATCGCAGTCAACAATCCACAACATTTGCAATAACCACAACATTTGCAGAAATAGTATGTAACATATCTACAAATGTTTTGTTGTTGATATCAATATTGATAAATAAAAAAATCCGAAGTCACTATTAATTCATTTTCTGCATATGCGCATTTCGACAACTAATGTCTCCTCAGTGCAGATCAAGTCAAAACATTTGGAAATTCATATACCGAAATATGTGTAATAGCTAATACAAAGAGAACAAATCACCAATTAAATATAAATATTTAATCCAAAATCAGCGAAGGACAGAGCTATGCGGGAGGGAGATATTCCTTTGTTTTGGTCCACATTTTGTTGAATATGGGGATAAAAATTTAGACTTGAAGATGTAACTGTAATATCTTTGTGTTGGGAGATAATGAAATAAGAACAATTCAAATTAGTTATGAATTTTTCATGATATAGACCTTTTTTGATGAAATTCTAACATTTTCCCCTAAAAATGATAAACCCGAGTTTTTTCTATCCTTATTATGGCTTGTTGTGCGGGTATTAGTCTCCAGTGTATGTGTTAATAGTCAAACTAAATGAAATGTACTTTAAAAATCAAACAAAATAAAAATTAACAATAGAAAAAAACGAGAAAACTTTTGGCTTGACCAAGGTGTATTTAACTCTTAAAGAAAAACGATATTAATAATCCAGTGCAAAATATATGTCAAGATTAAAGAAAGATTAAACCTCTTAATTGAAGATTATTCCATTTGATCAGTTTTATTTTTTTTCAAAGTGTAAGAGTTTAAAGCTTTGTATATGTATGTTGCATATCTTTATTTATGTATACATAATTGACAACTCCTATTTAGACAAATGTCGAGTTAGCCAAAGTGAGATATGCATGCAAAATCGGCTAATGTAGTATTTAACAAAAGCAGACGAAATACTTTAGCTAGCAATAATTTTGTTCAAAGGAACCTTGAGGACACTGAAGAATGCGATTCTCTAATTTCAGAGGCGTCTAGTATAAATATTAATGATTTGGCACAGCTTTTCTTATCTGAATCTGATCAACACCAGTGTGGGGACAATTCTTGTGATAGAGTAACGCTGAACATTAGTGGGTTACTATTCCAAACACAAATAAGAACACTGAAACGATTACCTGATACATTACTTGGAAATGACGAAAAACGTCGAAAATATTGGGACGCCTCAAAGAAAGAATATTTCTTTGACCGACACAGACCTAGTTTTCCCGCCATTTTATACTTTTACCAAAGTGGTGGTAGATTATTGAGGCCTATGGAAGTTCCACCGGATATATTTTTAGAGGAAATTAAGTTTTTTGAATTGGGGAGTTCTGTGATACGGTCTTACATGGTATCAGAAGATCTTCTACAGACAAGAGTCACATACATTACAAAAACATCTATGCGTGACAGAATATGGAATGTTCTTGAATATCCGGATACATCAATAACTGCAAAGCTATTTTCAGGATTCAGTATCGTTGTTATTATTGTGTCCGTGGCTTCGTTTTGTATCGAGACATTACCCCAATACAGAAATATAGGATGCATAAATGTAACGAATGTGGACTATTCTGGTCAAAAAGTTGAGAAAAAGGTTCCGAATTTCGGTAGTCCGCTCTCAGTTATCGAGTCAGTTTGCATATTTTGGTTCGTAATAGAATTATTGCTACGGTTAATTTTTTGTCCCTCAAAAATTGTATTTATGAAAAGCTTAATAAATTGGATAGATTTTGCAGCAATTTTACCATATTTTATTTACTTATTTGTGTATTTTGCAACAGGAAAATGCTTCCACGATAAAAGCACGTTTACTATATTACGAATACTTCGTGTTACGAGAGCTCTAAAATTGAGTAAACATTTTGATGGACTTAGAATTTTAGGAAAGACGTTCAAGCAAAGTATGGCCGAGCTTTTTCTTTTTGGAGTATGGTTTGTGATAGGAGTTATCTTATTTTCATGTATAATGTTCTATGCAGAGCAGTCAGTTAATAATACGCAATTCACAAGTATTCCTGCAACATTCTGGTGGGCAGTCGTTACTATGACAACCGTTGGATATGGTGACATGTATCCAGAAGGTGTTTTGGGTAAAATAATCGGAATATTTCCACTTCTTTTTGGAGTGATTTCGTTTGCGCTTCCTCTTCCTGTTATAATTGAAAACTTCAATGGTCTATATCAAGCAGCGAATAAAAATCGTACGCCTAAAAGACAGAATGAATAACCGTGCGCAGAAACTTGGAATAATGTTTTGTGTTACTTTTCATATGATAATAAAATATATACAGGAGTTAATACCTTTGTGATGAAATTAAGTAACGTATTTTGTATTTATTCATTGCTTGTTTTGATGAAATCTGAAAATTATTGACTCACTTTCATGCAAGGCTCAACCATTCGACGTTTTAAGAAGTTCTTTTGTGTAAAGATCGGTCATGAGCCGCTAGGCAACAACTATTTTCTTACCGGGGAGGAGGGATCTGCTCATACATTATTTCCGGGACCTTCCTCTGACTATCTGGTTTTTATACCCCCGCTTTGCGGGAGGTATATAGTGTTCATGGTGTCCGTCCGTCCTTCCGACCTCCGTCCGTCTTTCTGTACCCAAAAGCTGGTATCCACTTCTCCTCCTAAACCACTGATTGGAATTTCATGATGCTTCTGCAGGAACTCAGTTACATATTGTAGATGTTCACTATGCATTTTGTTTATCCATAATTCAATTTTTCCAGATTTTTTTTTACATGTTTTGGACTTTGTCATATTTTAGCTCAATGCAAACCATGTGGTGAATACATGGAATCCACTACTCCTCCTAAACCACTGATTTGAATCTTATGAAACTTATGCAGTAGCTTAATCAATATTGTAGATGTGCACTATGCATTTTGTTTTCAAATAATTTCCTTATTTTCAGATTTTTGACATGCTTTGGATTTTGTCATTTTAGCTCAATGCAAACCATATGGTGACCATCTGGTATTCACCACTCCTGTTAAACCTAAGATTGGAATTCCATGAAACTTATGCAGGAGCTTAATTACATATTGTAGATGTGCAATATGCATTTTATTTATCAATAATTCCTTTTTTCAAGATTTTTGACATGTTTTTGACTTTGTTATTTTAGCTCAATGCAAACCATAAGATGACCATTTGGTATCCACTTCTCCTGTTAAATCGCTTATTAGAATTTCTTATATGGAAGATCTTAATTACATTTTTTAGATGAGCACCATGTATTTTGTTTTCCAATCATTTCTTTTTTTCCAGATATTAAAAGAATTCAGGAAGAGGTGGGGCGAGGGGTATGCGTGTCCCAATAGGCCACAGTAACTCTAGTTCATTTTTGACAACTATATTTTTAACATATATCAAATAATGAGACCTTTTCTCCAAAGACAGTCTTTCAACATTTATAGCATAACAACACTGTTAATTTCCAAACAACTACAGGTCATGAAACCCATCAGATTACATATTCAATCAGCCAAATTTTGAGGTCTTTGCAATTGCATACATTTCACACCGAGTTTGTGCAGTTGTTTTTTGGTGCTAGTATTTAGGAACAGCTGTATGTTTGTCAACAATTATTCTGTTTATTAAATTACTAGTATATTAGAAGGAACCTTCCAAAAATATGTTCCTAACTCTGATGAAATCTTACATAAATCTTAACCCATCAGACCTGACTTACTAATTCATACTACATACACTGCTGACTAGTACATCATAAAACCGTCAACTTGAGGCAGTCCAATATTTTTGTAAGCATGGTAAGAATACACGACTTATTACTCTTGAGCGAATTACTGTTTTAACATGGGCAAATTTAGATATTTGATATCAACATAGGGAAAGTGACACAGGCCTTAATTTCATAAAATAAATGTCAGTGACTTCCTCTTTTCCTAAACCGCTGATTTGAATTTCGTGAAACTTATGCAGTAGCTAAATTGCATATTATAGATGTGCACTATGCATGTTTATCAATGTTTATCAATAATTCTTTTTTCAGAATTTTTTTCATGTTTTGGACTTTGTCATTTTAGCTCAATGCAAACCATATTGTGACTACCTGGTTTCAACCACTCCTCCTAAACCATTAATTTGAATTACATGAAACTTTTGCAGTAGCTTAATTACATATTATAGATGTGCACTATGCATTTTGTTTATCATTAATTGCCTTTTTCCAGAATTTTGACATATTTTGAACTTTGTCATTTTAGCTCAATGCAAACCATATGGTGACTACTTGGTAACCACTACTCCTCCTAAATTACTGATTTGAATTTCATGAAACTTATGCAGGAGCTTAATTACATATTGTAGATGTGCACTATGTATTTTGTTTTCCAATAATTCCTTTTTCCAGATATTTAAAAAAAAATCAGGAAAAGGTGGGGGCGGGTATATCCGTGGCCCAATGGGCCACAGTAAATCTAGTTCTATAAAAGGAAAGGAAATTTTACTTAACCTGACAGATGTAAATAATGTGTTGTTTTCATGATTATTATTTAATACTATCCTCATGATACCAGCATTTTTTTTATTTTAGCTGCCAATTTTTTTCATTTAGACCAGCGAAAGTCCCCCCCCCCCGATAAGAAAACGTTTTTCACCCTAGAGTAGGTATTAGTGTATATCTAGCGTTTTCTCTGAATTTACCTCCTCAGTTTTTCGTTCAAATACTCTTCTTAGCTAATCCGCTTGTTCTCTGTCACATTTCAATTTAGTATTTTTGCTCTTTCAAACAATTTCGATTTTATCTGCACTTATGAGGTGGCTAATGGAGTCTGATTCCAAAATCCAATGAAAGTAACTTTCAATTTCACA
The DNA here is from genome assembly GCA_002080025.1 of Modiolus philippinarum. NCBI lineage: Eukaryota > Metazoa > Mollusca > Bivalvia > Mytilida > Modiolidae > Modiolus > Modiolus philippinarum. The sequence continues at coordinate 204,171 of MJUU01025950.1, read as the reverse complement.
TTTCCCAAGAAAATCAAATTTCAAATCCGCAAAATTACGATGCATATATTGGATCCTGTTGAGGGTTTATCCCGAATTCCAGCTTAATATAATGGCCCATCCTGACGCCCTGGAAACTCCCGACCCTCATCTACGAGTTGTTAATTTAGAAATCACATCTGGTCTTTTTTGTTGTCGTTGAATTGTCTTTAGACTGTTGTTCACAAAGATAACCCACCAGATAAAAAGTTTCTGACAAATATCGGATTTTTGTTAGAAATTGAAATAACAAGAACAAACATTTTTCTGAGAGAAAGCTCTGTCGTGTTGTATATCTTTTATTTTTGATGAAAGGTTACCCTTTATTCGATGTTGTTCTAGCTGCTTTGATTTCAACACCGACGAGAAATGAATAATCAGGGGCCTTTTTAAGGTGGCTCCTTCATCACATTTTTGAATTTGTGTCAGATTTCGGAACTCCTGAGGTTTGTCTCCATTTCAATGGCTTAAAAAAAATTGTGCACGCACCCCCACTTTTTTTATCTCTCATGAACGTCTTCTTGGGGTCAAAGTGAGACACCTGACAAGTTTTAATATAATTCTTAATATAACTTCCTAGCTTTTAAACAAAAAATATTCATAATGTTAAATTAAGAGAAAATCCAGGGAAACCTATTTTCCGCCAAATTTTTAATTTCATCTATCTAGTCCATTAAAGCACACGGACCTATAAATTTCTAGTAACCATTTCATTAAGTCTACAATGCTCAATTTGATATAAACAACATCATGAGTGAGCATCCTTAATGAAAGTCTCCTAAGATCAATCTTAGATACACCTTAAGATTGTCCTAAGTCCAATTTTAGTCCTAATTCATGACTTAGGACGATCATAAGACATAACTTAGGACAAACTTGTGTCTTGCGACCATCATAAGATATATCTTATTTTAGTATACTTTCATTAAACATGGCCAGATGTTCGTAAATAGTAAGAAGAATTAAAATGAACTTTATAGTACTTTTTTTATTCACCACAATCTTATGAGCTGTATTCCACAAGCCTTGTAACAATGGTCGAATTTCTGATTATTTAACAGACCAGACACATTTTAAAACTGTTAACATGTATACTACATTCACACAAAAAAAATCACGAATTTCCGATTATCATTCCACAGGATTTAAGGAATGACTCAACACTGTTAAGAGAAATTTCCTTTATCACTTCCATTGGAATTAAAGACAACAAGGTCTTGACAAGTTTGGTTTTAATCAAACTTAAAATACATGTTTTCAGGGAATCAAATTGAATTAGTTTGCATTTGCCAACTTTCATTTCAAATTTAACCACAGATATTGGAAAATTTCTAGAATAATTATGTCTAGCCCTCTCTTGTGGATTTAATCAAAGCTACTATTTTCTTCCAAGTAAAATGCTTGGCTAAGTTATCAAACTGCTAGCCCAAACGTTTAAAAGGTTAGAAACCACCAATTCATTTCTTTAACATTTTCAACTGCATTTCCCAATATTCAAATCTGTCTGGACAACCTGTATGAAACCATATATTTTCCGAAAGGTGCATATCTCGTCAACATCATATCAAAATTTCAGCATACCTTTAAAGCCTTCCAAGAGAGTTCCGAAGGTTGGAAAACCCCTATCTATAAATATACACGATTACGACCAAAACATAACGCATTAATAGTATACCGGAAAACCCCTATGATAAGTATTCAAAGGATCATTCTAGTCAAATAACCTTGGTCTCAAAATAAGACTGATACATCAATGTTGAAACAAGAGTATCATTTATTTCATTTTGACATTTATTTTTAAAGGTGCAAGAATTCAAAGTTATATTCAAATTCTAAAAGAACTATATTCTTAGATGTTCTAAGCACTGATTGGCTGAATTGGTGAATTGACACCTTAAAAGAAGACCTGTAAAGCTGACGGCTAAGTTAATAGGCCTCTTTGATCAATCTAAGCAACTACCGTGCCCGTCTCCCTGTATAAACGCCAATATTGGTTTCAGTATATTGAACGATTTTTGTATGTTAATTTATTTAGGAAAGTTGAAATTTATTGAGTCTCTCAAAAGTTTTGTGCCAAATACTTAAAAAATGACTAAATACAAAATATACAGGAAATGGTCAAACATTGTTTTTGTTCTGCATCCTGCAATATATCATTATCATTATTATCTTTGATATAATTATAATGAAAAATCCTGACATTGCAATAAAAGTTTATTAACTATGTAGATGAAATTTAGCCAAACAGAATAAAAATTGATTTCACAATGCAGGAAGCGTTGTAAGAAGGAAAACAGGAAAACAAACAAATCCTGCGGAGCTTTGTCCCCAGCCGGAATAGGTATAAAAATGGAAGTTTCCGATATTATTCATTGGAAATTGTAAAATAGATCAAGGTTGAAGGTAGCACGGTACAGTTTCTTTTTCCATAGGCGACAATAGTAACATTTTCAAGATTTTCACCCATTCATAACTTTCACCCGAGATATTGTAGTATGCTCGCTTGTAGAGCACCCATTTAACTTTAAAAAAAATACCAGTGAAATATAGTCATGACCAATTCCCTAAAGAGCCTCTAATCAAAGTACGCACTGCCCGTCAGTTTACTTGCGGTCCAAGTTGCATTGAAGGGCATATTACCAATAATTCTAAAAAAAATAATCTCCATTAATAAAGGGCACATGAAAATTTCTTATATATTTTCTTAATCATAGATAATTTGTCTATTTGAAAAAAAATACAACATGAATATTATACTTAATAACCAATCAGAACTCAGCTTTCAGTATTCACTCCTCTATAGAATCTTGGGTACACAAAAGGGGAAAACCAGTTCTATGTTTAGAAACTGTACCGTGCTACCTTGAACTACTTACAAACTAACCACAATAAAACGACACGCATAAAGTATCATTATAAAGATTTTCGTAAAAATCGCCTCGGTTTGAAATGAAATAACATTGGCAAAAGCGATTCATCTTGGGATAAAGAAGCCCTCAAATTCTGAGAGAGTATTTGGAAATACCGGCTTAGAACCCTTGAGTGTACGTGATTGAGAAAGACGAGAAATGTTTGAAAAGTAACCAACCACTGAACACATTGTTTCAGATTCAAAGTCTTGATTTCAGGCTGTAAAGTTTACATAATAATTGAATTATTTTCAATTGCATTGACACACAAAAATTTGGAGTAGGGGCGGTAAGGGCCTTATTTGGCCTGAAAAATAAATTTAGTAGAACTCACAGAATTTTCTTATTGAAATGTTCCATGGGTATGGCTTTTCAGTAAACAGTGACATTTCTCAAATATTTAAGTATGATTACTGAATTTTTGAGTGTAGAAGAAGGGACAAATTGAAGATTTTGTCGAAAAATGACCAATTTTGACTACTTTGACTACTTTTTCTGAATAGGAAATATTGAGCACATGCAAGAACCAGAAAAATATTCATATGAGAGGTTCAATTCATTTGTACCCATATGTTGGTAAATTATCTAATTGGTTCTTGAATGTGCTCGATATTTCCGGCTAGGAAAATTGCTCGAAAATCTGCCATATTTGGTATATTTCTATGAAAATGCTCAAAAGTAACCTTTTCATGACGTCAGAACTGTACTTATTGTGACGTCAGTGGTTCTAATTTTTGTATGTTTTCTGTAAATTGGATCTCAATTTTGAAACGAACATGAAAGAAAATCTTGAGGTGCAACTTAGAAATTCACTGGAATCTTGGGCCAAATCAACCCCTTATCGCACCTTGTCCTTTATTTACACCTTTTTCTTAGTAGATAAATACATCTGTTGCTGCTATACATTCTGCAATCCAGGGGTACCTGGGACTTATTATTTGCTATTTCAAATATCAAAATTATATCTAAAATGCATGATATTATGATAGCCCTCTGCAAAATGTGATATATATAGCAGTAAATAAAACCAAGACAACAACCACCACAGGTTTATTTTAACATTTGACCTTATTGGAAAGGTTTGTTAATAACTTAAGGTTTCGAACCACAAAAAAGGTATTGTAATATGAATGTAGTCTACCAGATGTATGATTTTACATTGGTCCCTTGTGTAAAAGTCTTACAAGACAGGAGAGTGATATAGGCACAAGTTTCTCCACGGTTTATTTTAAATCTGTATGTAAAACTATAATAGACCGTGTAGTTTGTTATTTTCTTGACTTAGTCGACCTAGCACAAGTAACGGAAACCACAATTATATTGATATAATAACAAATTACTAATTCCGATTCGGGGGTAGGTATAAAAACTGCTTTTTTCTTACAGCACAGCGCAGTGTGTCCATAGATCTGCAAATAGACACAAGGTAAGTTCAACTTTATTCTAAGGTAACTGCACTAGTTTGTCAGACTTTGAATGTATTACAATTATTTCTAAATTATAAGATGCAAATTTACAAGTTTTTCATTTGGGAATGTTAAGCTCAGTTTAGAATATATATATGTTTATAGTGATGTGGTTCTAAGTACATACGTGATACTGATGGATATTTTTTTAAAAAAGAATGTTTCTGGTAAGGCATTGATGAAAGCCAATTAAAACTAAAGGACAATGAGTACAATTTAAGTATATTGTTCCTTTTTGTTCAGAAAGTAACAATAGTTTACATGGCCAATAATATTGACATAGTAGTATCTTGTTCATGCGTGGATTAATTTTCAATTTATAACCTATTATAAGGTTTTATCTTGTTAAATGAATTAAAACATTTTTTTTTACTATTTTCAAAATCTATTCAGAACCTGAGAGTATTTCACCGCCAAGTAACTATTGCACTATTCCTGAGAAGTCTATTGCACTATTCCTGAGATGTCTATTGCACTGACCCCATGGTGACCATAATCCAAATTGGAGTAATTTTTTAAACACTACATTGCTAAAAAATTTTAAACACTACTGGCTCTCTATCAGATTTTCAACATCTTTGAGTTAATGGTCTTCCAAACAATTAGATTTTATCTGCACTGAAGAGACATAAATAGTCGAAATGCAGAAAATAAATGACAGTAACTTCTGTATTTAGTTATTGACCTATATCAAACCATAGGTCTAGGGACTGAGATTAATTTTTTCTGTGACCATTTAAGTGTAGAACTTACGGGCTTGAAGATTTTTATAGGATTGAGAGTAACCAGTATTAGATATTTTGACTGACTATCAACAAACTTTGAGAATTTTATTTTATTTTATTGATATTCTAAAGATGTCGAAATAGCCATCTAAACAAATTAAATTTACAATAACTTTATTTTTGATATACGTATCGTTCTCAATCTGCATTGATATACAGTCGATATCTTGAACCAATAAAAAACAGGACGATCGAGATATTGAGATTGAACTATGTTTAAACTTGATCACAAGGACAACAGAAAGAGTTCGAGACATCCCCAGTGTTCGAGCCATGGAAGTTCGGGGCCATGGAAATTCAAGTTTATTATCTATAGGATTAATTATTATTGTTTTTTATTAATGGCTCACAATATAAAGCTAGAAACCACAATTTAAAAGAAAATAAAATTTACTAAATGACATTCGATGAAATAAATTTTTGTTTTGTTTCTAGATGAGGAGACAAATTGCACTTATTTTAGCTCTTCAAGCACTCGTTGTTTCTGTGAATGGTGCAGCAGTTCCAATTGTGTTGGACAATCCAGCTAAAGCACCACTACATGCTATTATAAATACAGATGAGCTAGCTGATGTAGTAGAAGGGAAACTGTCAGACGCCATAGAACAGAAAGTCAATGAAGTGATAGACGAAGAAATTCTCCCGGAGATAGATGAACTTACTGATGCTGGTATACGACTTTACTATTATATGCATCTGTAATGTGAATGTGACACAATGTCAAAAGTTATAAAAAATAAAAATACCATGCTAATGTAAACCATCAAACATTGTTTTAAAGACGAATGATATTTAAAAGTTCATTGTTTTATATCTTTGCTGTTTATTTTTATCCTTGTGTATACAAAGTCGAAAAAAGATACAAGCAATCATTAATTGTTTTTATATATTTTTTTCAGTGAAGAGGAAAAGACCGGGATGTAAGTTTGTATTTTGGTTAGTTGGTTAATACTATATAAATGATTATCATGAAAAAAAATAACCAACTGTAACAATAGTCATCACACAAAAATAAATTCAAAAAAGGTTTTTAAAGCTTAATGCCATTACTAAGAAGCTGGGCTTTTGATTCGAAAATATAACTTTCGATTTTAGTGATGGAACACGGTATTACAGTGGGCACTAATTGTTCACCCCCAATTGCCAATATGTTTCGATATTCTGAAAGACTTGGAATTTGATATGCAACTTTTTGTCATTTGAATCCGGTTTCATCAGAATGTAGTTACAAAGCGGAATACTTACTCGTTTAAAATATGCAATATTGCGAGAAAGAACAATACATAGATAGGTTAAAATAAAAGATTCACCGATTTAATTTTTCTTTTTACCATATTGATTAGACATTCAACGGTCTGTTCTACCAACTTGCCAGAAACTTAAGTTTAAGTTTTGATGGAATATCTCAACTCTAGCAGTTAACTGCAGCCGTATAGGTCTGGTTGATGCAACTTTTGTAAAGTATGACAGAAGAAGTAATTTCATTTTACAATAAGTAATCAAAAATGTTTTTAAACTCTTTCAGGCCAGTCCGGTACTAAAGAACTTGGTTACGAGAGTTCAAAGCCTGGAAAAAGTACAACGAAAGACATAAAGTTCAATCCTCCGTTCAAACGGGCTCCAGCCATCACTTGGGGTCTCACACATATCGATTCAAACAAACTTCAAAATGTTCGATTGCACACAGAGATTAGACGTCTGACGGAGAAGGGGTTTACCTTGTATATTGGAACATGGAAGCCGACTCATCTCTACCAAGCTAAAGTTAGTTGGATGGCTTGCCCAAAAGAAATATAACGTTTCTACAATGCTTTCCATGTATCTATTTTGAACTATAGAGCGTAGCAGTTAATTGTTTATTGCAAAACACGCAACAAATAATTTGCATTTACGTATATTTCAGATACTCATGTATGAATGAATGTTATTTCTTTAATAGGAACCATTAAAGATATATTTCAAGCCAAAGTATGTTCTCTTCTTTATGTATCAAATGAATGTGAAAAGTTAAAGGGAAAATTCGCGATTTTTTACATGTTGGCTTATTTTGTTCTTTGTAATAAAAAATGCATATATTTCAAGTTTTATTAAAAAATTCGAAAAAATAAAGAAGTTATCAAAGGATTTCTATTATATATTTTGACTGTAATTGTAGGTTGTGACGTCAAAACTTACTACTGAATCATGGGAAATATCTTTAAAAGTCTGCATCGATACAGATCAGTTTACGCACTCAAAATCGCACAGATGATTTTTGATGTGGCCAAAAATCAAAAAATAAAAAGGATGTAAATAAACCCCAAAGTAATTTGAATAATAAAATACTTTTGTCTTTATGGATTTATACGATTGAAATAATTTGATTGAAAGCGCAAATCCTAATTCGGTATTTAATTATTTGGTATATTAAAGGATGCATTATATCATTTTGATATACTTAGCTATTTATATTGCATTCCTCTTTTTTAACTGTTACGTTATTCCAGAGACATTTAAATACAGAGATTAGATACTACGCGAAATCTCATATCATATCGCAGCCACTAACGGGAATTAAAAAGATTACAAAACTTGCGCGATAGCTAAAGTAAACATTAAAAATTACAAAAATATGTAAAAATGGATATAGAATATCGAAATGACATCATCTTTTCTACATTTTACATGCATCAACACATAAAAAAAATAATTACCAGCAAAGTTTTATGCTGCAACCTTTGGATACGAATTGAATTTCAAAGACCATCTTCGACGTTAACTGACAAAAAAAGTCACAAAAATATGTAAAAACGGAGGTTGATTATCGATATGACAGTACTTTTACTACATTTTACAAGTAATCACTTCCAGAAAAAAGTTTTTGATGCAACTTTTACACACCATTTGGGACTATTGGAACGAAAATGGATATTTCCAAGTCCATCTTCTAATCGAGGTCTACTCACCAAAATATCAAAAAAATATGTTAAAACGAAGGATGATTACCGTAATGACAATACCTTTACTACATATTACAAGTATCAATATACAAAAAATCATTTCCAACAAAAAGTTTTTTATGCAACTTTGACACACCATTTGGGACTATTGGGCACGAAAATAAATATTGCAAAGACCATCTTTCGAATCGAGGTTTACTGACAAAAATCATGAAAAAATGTAAAAACAAAGGGTGATTATCGAAATGACAATACCTCTTCTACATTTTACAAGTATCAATACATAAAAAATCATTTCCAGCAAAAAGTTTTTTGATGCAACTTTGACATACCACGAAAATGAATTTCAAAGACCATCTTCGAATTGAGATTTACATACAAAAAAATCATAAGAAAGTGTAAAAACGAAGGATGATTACTGAAATGGCAATAACTTCACTACATTTTACAAGTATCAACACACCAAAAATCCTGTCCAGCAAAAAGTTTTACGTTGCAAAAAAA
>MJUU01025950.1:176479-195175 GCA_002080025.1 Modiolus philippinarum | reverse complement strand
GTTTGCTATAAAATACATTTATACTGGTAGCTCCTATCTTCGTGGTACGTAGCTACGTAGTAACGGTGACGTCCCAGTTAAAAATTTGGTTGAAATGAACGTGAATACCACGAAGAAGTGGAACCCACGGAGAAGTGAGATGGGAGTATACATGGGTAACCTTCCAATCTCGGTATTTAACATGTTTAAATGTCTCTGCTTGAGGCATACAAGGTAATTTCAACCCACTAAAACCTCTCTCTGCCACTGGCACAGGGGTGTGTTACGAAAAAAAATGCTCTAACCTACTGAAAACAAACTGGTTTTTCAGTGGGTTAGAGCATTTTTTTTTCGTAACAAACCCCTGTGCCACTGGCTTCGAAATCAAAAGCGAATACACAGTTAGTGACCTTTTCAGCGGAATTCAATTACCTCATTCGCCAATTTTTCATGTAAAACGGGCCAAAAAGTTTCTGGAACTGCAGATGATGTCAACTGCCTTCCATGAATTGAAACAAATTCTTCAAAACTAATTTTCTTTGGTTCAAGTTGAGTTGCATGGGGCATGGTTGGAAATCTGAGGAGTCACGAATGTCCATCTCAACTGTATTACTTTTATCTACTTTCACTTTCGCTTTACGAAAAGGAACCAGTTGAAAGGGGTCCTAATGGGGTCTAAGCGTAGGAAGATTTTTTGGCACTGGCTACAATTACCCGGAAAAGTAATCCTAAGAAAAATAATTACTGTTACTTGAAACCGGAACGAGACTAATAATGGAACCTTCACCGCATGTGGACCTGTCTACTCCCGTAAATGGCAGAAGAAGAAGAAGAAGAAGAAAGTTTTCAATTTATTTGATATCTTATAGAAGTATCTATGTTATCAGTATGGCATTCAAGATTAAAGCTTATTTTGAGTTTTTGATGCCATTTTCTGTACAACCAGTGATCACCAATAAGTAAATCTGGAGAATTTTTTCAGTCCACCACTCAAAAGTTGATGCCTATCAAGGACAATAATCACAAACCATCGAGGCCTGCGTGTGGAAATCAAACAAGACCGTGAGCTCCCTTAGTGTTGGCCTTGCTTTGCAGCATATGATATGTTTTCTTTTAGTTTTTCCCACTTGGCGATTTATCTATTCAAAGATCAAACTCAACGGCATAACAACAGTAAATTGTAATCTAATCTTTCATTTCGTTCAGTTTTTTTGTTTTATTTCGTCAAATTTCAAACAACATTTCAATAATTGATGTTACATTTTACAATGACTATTCAATATGAGGGTATAAACCCCCCTGCCTTTATGGACTCAGGACTTTGGTCTTATTTTGGGCGTACTTTGGACTTGACCACTTGAATCCATGGCCGCGACTACTTGAACTTGAAAGTCGAAACATTCTATTATTGTACTTCAAAATTAATTTTTCAAAATCAAAAATAGACTCAATTATATAAGACTTCATCTGTAATTTTGGTCGCACATTGGAGGGGTTTATACAATAAAAGATATCAGAGAAAAGTAAATTATTGTTACGTTATTTAAAACAGGTCTCTATCCGGCGAAGGTTCTACAATTAGTCTCTGTTCCGGTCTCAGGTAGCCTGGGACCCCGACCCATGCTGACTATCTGCGAGGTTGTGACCAGGCTAGGTCTCAGGTAACAATAATTATTTTTCTTAGGATTACTTTTCCAAGTTATATATATGGCGAAAGGCGAAAGCATAAAAATATATAAGTACAAAAGTTAAAGAACGGAAAAAGATAAAAATACAATAAAAAGCAAACTGAAGCTTATGTGAAATATCAATAGTCAAATAAAAAAGAAATACGAATAAAAAACATAAGTTTACGTTATTGTATCTAGGATGGACCGTGCCTAATTGATTTTCGGGAGTGGGGTGGGGCTTGGGGGATTTTGGCTAGAAACAAATATTTATTTTCATCTCCATCTCGAACAAATTGTTTATTTTAACTTGTTTGAATTTATTTGTAAACTAGATAATGTTTTCAAAACACATGCAAAGTATGAACAAAATCTATTATAGTTTTTTCAAGCTATCCGCTCATATAATCATTTTCCTTATCATTTCTTTGTAAAATCCTTACATTTTCAAATTCATTTCTTTCGCTTAAATGAACGGTGACCCACAAATTTTTTTTTTATATTTTGAACACTTATATAATGATGTTTCTATGCAGAAAATTTCACATAATTTCTATAATAGGAAAATAATACCCTCCAACGCAGACACATTAATATCACTCGTAGGTTTTTCATAACTATTTACAGTGGCGGAAGGGAGGGGGGGCGACCCATAATTTTTCAAAAAGGCCCGGATGGCTCCCCCTTAATTTACTAGTAACTCTTGGGATGCTCGCAATTTACTTAAGACTGTGACCACGTATTAATTTCAGTTAGTGGTAATTATGGTAGAGCTAGTAAACTGTGACTAGTTGTGAATGATAAGCTTTTTAACTTATGTTTGCGTGATTACTGAACTTAAGTGAAATATCAATAGTCAAATAAAATAGAAGTATTAAAAAAAATATAAGTTTACGTTATCGTATCCAGGACGGACCGTGCCGGGGCTTGGGCGATTTTGGCTAGAAACAAATATTTATTTTCATCTCAATCTCGAACAAATTGTTTATTTCAACTACATGTGGCTTCAAATTATTTATTTGGATTTACCGCGTTTTTTTTCCAAATCAAAATTAATTTATTCATTTTCATGACTAGTAGGTTTTTAATCAGTATTTATTTTCGGTGGCACCAAGATTGAATTATTTGTTTACAAAATATCACGTATCCCAGTCTGTCAGTTTTGTCACAAATATCTAACTTTATCCCAATGTTCATGAAAGTCTTAATATTGTAACCGGAGAGCATGATTCTTCTCACAAAATTGATATGGTCACCTCCGGGGATCGAACCCGGGACCTCTAGCACTTCAACCAGCCACCTAACCGAATGAGCTAAAGAAATATTCCGTTAGCTCAGTCGATTTTTACTGGCTATATATCTACCTACTACAACGTAGATAGGCTGTCCTGTCACAATATATATCCCTAAACAAGCCTCAATATGATTTGGGTACATAAATTCGAAACTGAGTATTTCATGTTGGAGTCTAAGAAATAATGATTTTTTAATGTAAAAATTTCAATTTATTTGGATCAAGGACTTATAATGAGATTATACGTCCTTGTTTGGATCAAGAACGTATATTTAGAAGTTTGAAAAAAAAACTAGTAAAAAAATAATACATGGTATTTACACAAATGGGATAATTTGGGGTATAGTTCTTTTCTATGTATTTTTGGTCAATCTTTGACATCTTTTTGGGGGTGATTTGGAGCAAAAAAATTAATTAGCCTGGTTATTTTTCCCGCCTACCTGCCTACGCAAGAATGCCAGTCCCGCTCTGCTTGAGAGTGAGGGACTAACATATAGGCGCTTGCCTTTCTTTTGGAGAAGGAGGGACTAACATTTTTTTTATTAAACAAGTGCCTGTGGTATATATTGATATATTGCAATGGGATCGAGTACACCCTCGGTAGTGTACATTGTCTTACATCTTGTGAACTGTCTTTTATGGTAAATTGCCTGTCTTATGTGATGTTAATTTTGTTTTATAGAATAGAATAGAAAAGAATAGAATATGCTTTATTAACCAATCAAGGGTCCATTTAGGACATGATGACAAAACATAACAAAAATAAATATTACAGAGACTAATACACATATATAAATATATATATTTTATATGTGCATGCTTTGTTGTTTTAATGTTAGTTATATGTTTTATGTATTCGGTAAAAAGCTCATTAGAGCTTATGTTGTAAATTTATATAATATGCCGAATCAAAATAAAGTTTTATCTATCTATCTATCTAGTCATAACAAATTTAGATAAGGGAAAATCTCAACCGGAAGTTTTGATATTACCTACAATGCAACGCGCCACATTCCTACAAATTGCGAAAATGGCGAATGTTGAACCTGACTACGACAAAGCCGGCGATGATGACTGTACTAAAGTCAAAATTATTTGCCTTGGAGACAGTGCTGTTGGCAAATCAAAGTAAAAGAGATGATATCTAAAAAATCTTAATTTAAAAAAGAAAAAATGATTATTCTGATAGAAAAAAAGGTCTAGACAAAATCGTGCATTTTCGAAAATAAAAACAAAACGTCACTGTGGAATTCCATGGATTCCACACGTTTAAGGTCGTTCTAAATTATTTCCACACGTTTAACGTCAATTTCAGACCTCAGAACTTAGGAAAGAGGGAGTAGAAGCAAACATAGACTAATTTCTAATACAAAAAAATTGCAGTTTTCATGTTAGGACAGCTAGACAAGGAGTCGCACACCGTAGACAACTTTCTAGTCGGTGAATGTTCCTTTAAAATTTTGAAGTTACAATATACTTTTCAACCTCACAGTCATGGTTGATGCAATGCACAGATTCAGAAATGCAACAGCATTATGGGATTGTCACAATCTACATAACTTAGCATCCTCAAATAACACTAAACAGCTCCTGGCCAGGGTGGCCAAGTTGTTAAGGCACTGGACTTTAAAGCACAATGGCAGACACCATTGTGGGTACAAATACAAATACAAAAGCTTTATTTAACGTCGATAAAACAAACTGACAACATAAGCTCTCAAGAGCTTTTAAAATCGACGGTTTGAATCCGCATGTGTCAAGGTTTCAAGGCACCTACCCTAACCATAGCTGCCAACCTCTGACAATGAAAAATCATGTCATGACATGACATGACACACCAAAAAGCGTGTAAAAACGCGCGACATACTCTCGGACTGTTGTACAAATTTATATGAAAACCAATTTACTACTATAAACTCCTATTGTATTAAACATTTGCCTATTTTGTCAATTTAAGAACAATCTGACTAGGTATATGTTCAAAACAATTACAAGTTTGGTTGAATTTATTGAATTTACAAGACAGAAAGGCAAAAAGTTAGCAAAGAGTTTCTCAGCCTTGCCCTTGATAACCCCACCATTAAACGAACTTTTTGTAGCTGACAATGAGGAAATGGGCTTGGACCCATTTTGACAGATTGAGAGTTTCAAATTAGCCCGATCTTATGTATATCTGACTAGAACACTTTCTGTCATCATGGTAAATTTGTCAGCTGCAAAGGATCCCCTACTCTGCGATCACTTTCTTTGAACCCAGACTCCCAAATTTTGTCTTGGTATCAGTGATCTGGTACAAAAATATCGTTTTTTTGTTTGCACTCGTGTCTTTTGTTAACCATGTTAACGCCAACCAAGAAATTGAAACAATTCAAAATCAGTTGTTTGCCCGAATCAAAGTTTTGCAATTTACTGTACAGTCATGAAAAGTCCGGAGAATTGCGGGAATCGATAGCGCTAATAACCAAAAACATTAACATCGAGTGTGGAAAAGTCCAGAGAATCACGAAAACAGCGATATCGTTAATAACCAAAAAAGGTAAACAATGAAAAAGCATGTAATGGCGTGTGAAGTTCTGAAAAGCGTGTACACACCATGTGTCAAAATCTACATGTGTAAACCGTTAAAAAAGCGTGTGTAACACACGAATATCATGTGAGTTGGCAACTATGACCCTAACTCGAGGGTTTCACAGATTCCAACTTGGAACTTCGGGCCTTCTACCTCCACAACCCTTGTGATCATGTGAGAAGCTCACATTTGCTTAACAGTCATTAATCTCACGGTTGGTTCAAAAGCTCGTTATAGGGCTTATGTTCATTGACTTGTGAAGGGTGAATGCCTGTAATTTCCGACGGTAAATAAAACTTACCTTTACCTTTTACACTTTTTACCTCCTGTAAGTCTGGTTCAACACTTCCCACTTTATACCTGTGTTCCACTATAGAGTACTAGATTTATGTTTACAACATTACACATCCGAACAGGGGCATCCCTAGTGTTTATTGAGGATGCTACACAATGTTCTGAATGTCTTTCATTCGTCAGCATACCTGCCAACTTTGACAATTCAGATGTTTCTAGTTCCTCATGAAATGAAAAATGAAAACAGTTGATCGAATGCATTTTGAATATTAAAGGTGTATCAATTATTATAATTAAAAGAACAGATATTTAATATTTCAAATTCATTTTTAAAATGAACAGAAAAATTGTATTCTTTAATTATCATAAAATATATTTTTAGATAATACAGAAAAATATTTCTTTTTATTGTATTCAAGATCTCAAAAGTACTCTTTTTATAAATAAATAGACAAAATAATCAAATAATGATTTCAATACTAAAAAAAAAATCTTTTTTTTTTATTGGTTACCATGTTGCATCCAAAATTCTATAGCCAATCATATAAGCTAATCGGTAATTGAGGTTTTGTTCAGTAAACTAGGATTACCTACCAATAAACCTGGTTTTCCTACTTTGGTCAATTCTGTGCTGTAAAACCTACTTTAACGACCGGTAAAGTAGGTTTAGCAATAAAAACTCATAGGAAGCGAAGGTTAACATGTATTTATTTTCGAAAACCCCCATTACCGCTAAGTGATTGTTTTTTTATTTTTTTATGTAAACCAGGATTACCGGTTGATACACCTGGTCTTCCTAGGTTTTGGTGAAATTAGCACAGGAAAACCCACTTTACCTACCGGTAAAGTAGGTTTAGCAAAAACAAAACTCAATGGAAGTGGAGGTTAACATGTATTAAATGTTGAAAACCCCCATTACCGGTCGGAAATGGGGGTTTTCTGAGGTAAACCAGGATTACCGACCCGATAAACCAGGTTTTCCTGCGATAAACCCGGTTTACCTAAGTTTTGGTTAATTTCGCATGTCATAAAAACATGATTTTAAAGAAATTTACACAAAAATATTTTGTTTACCCAAAAAGGGAGATACAATGTAACCAGATTCTCGATAATAATTTATAATCAAAATTGGATTTAATGTGATCATGCAGTATTCGAGTGACAAACAGCTGATTGATGCCGACATGTAAACAATCGTGAAAAAATGTCTTTGGTTATTTTTTGTTGTTGTTTTTAAGGCTTAGACGACGTAATTAAAGTCCTGCTAAAGGGATGGATAACCAGCAGTCATAGCTAACAGCTCTGGAGTTATGAAATAATGGTTTACAATCGGCTTTATACAGTACAACCAGAGACTTACCGTGATAAATCACTGTGATAGACATATGACTCTCAATTTTCAAATGACTATATCTTTTTTCATGATTGATCTATCTACATAATTTCTTTTGCATGTCAAGTGGTATATATTGCATCACTTTAAATACAAAAGAAATCATGTACATAGATCAAACAGGAAATAAATTATACACATTTCACTAAGCAGAGTGATACGTCTATCACAGTGATTTATCATGGTAAGTCTCTGGCTGTACTGTACAAGCTTCTGGCACTACAATCACCCACAGGCACTTGTGTCATAAAAAAAATTAGTCCCTGCCTCTCTGCTTTCAGGAGTAAAAGCAGAGAGAGAGAGGCTTTAACAACATCAACAATCATACTGGTACTGCAATGCACGAAGGTCACTCAAAATCCTAGAACACACTCTTTTATCTGAATCAGTCAGGGCAATGAATATTTTAAGAATGAAATGTTTCCTATATTTTATTTATAAAAGAATAGAATAAGGAGAAATGTACATCAGACAAATAGTAAAGAGTAAACCCTTTTATAATCTCCAAATATCGTGGAAGGGTTTCATTAATAGGCTTACAATCTTTAATTTTCCCAAAATTAGTTAACAATAAATTTAAATTCATGATAACAGCCACTAAAAAAGTAACACATTTTTTACGATTTTCAGCAAACAGTGTTTTTTATTTTCCTTTAACAGTTTACACAAAGTAAAAATTTAAAAGAACCAAAACGCCAAATGTTACAAAAACAGTTTAACTTTTATTTGATCAAAAACATTAACAACCAGCTGAAAATGATTAAAACACATTAATAGAAAAGGTCTTGCCTATGCTCAAATACCATATTCGACCTTATTAGCGCCCCTGTTCCAATAAGTGCCCCCTCACCGTATTTCAAAGGCAAAATGCACAAGCGCCCCCTCAAAACTCCCTAACTGCCAAAATTTACTTACCTTTATTTCCCGATGTACCAGTTTTGAACACGTATATTTATGCCTTAATTTTATGAAACAGAATGTTTACATACCTCCCATGACTCCTGAGTAACGATATTTTTTTTATTTGTTTATGCCAAATTTGCGTGATTGATTACTATTACTTTCTCGTTTGACCAAGATTTTAACAACCGAAAGTTGAAGACGCATTATAGAACTTAATAACAATGGCGGTAGTGGACATACGTAAGTTCCAATTTTGCCAATTCAATTAATTGCCCCCGTTTTTGAATTTTCTAAGCGCCCTGGGCGCTTATTTGGTCAATAACGGTATTTGTAATTGATCAAAACAAAGCTTCATTTCTGAAAGTGAAATTATATAAGACAAAAAACTTCACAAAAATGCAGCAAAATCTCACACTCCTGAAAAGGGGGCCTCCATGGGGTGGGTCCCTTATTTTTCTCAACTTTCCCGTTTCCCGGATGGGAAAATATTTTACAAAGACTCTTAAAGAGCCCACTTTTTCCCGTTTCATGGGCTAAATTTTCAATGGTTCCTGCTTCACGCTCAACATCCTTTCCCATTTTCATGTGCACTTCTGTGGCACGATCCCGTTTCCTGCTTGCTAAAAAAGGCAAATCCCGCTTCCCGCTTATACCCCATCGAGACCCACTGAAAACAGCAAAGTGGTGTATAGTGAAAATATTACAGTTGTGAAATGTTGCCTGATAGGGAAACATCAAAATTTGAAAATTTTAAAAATGTATCCCCATTAGGCAACAGAAACTTAAAAAAAATGTTTTTAATGCTATATTTATATTCATTGCATGTTTATTTTGATAGGGATTGAGATTTAGTGTATTGGTACATGTGTGTCACATCTATCACCATTTTAATTATTTTCAGTAAAAGTAAACAGGTACACCTGAACAGTTAGATGAAACATTTGAAATAATTAAATATTATGGTAACATTATACACAAGTAAACAAAGCACAACATATAATATCATTGTAATACATTCTGCAAACGATTTTTTACATCAGGGACTCTCTAACAATCATGAAACTGCTTAAAAAATAACATAACTTTTATTATGGGGATTCTGAGATGTTAAGTTATTGATAAAAACCATCTTGTTACATTTTTGATTTTGCCTAGTTTTCAAAGTAGTTGGGCTTTTTACTAGGTTACAATTATTAAGTTTAAGATTTTAGCTAATTCATAATTTGCAAATGCTTTTTCTTTTCAGGCTAGTAGAAAGATTTTTAATGGATGGATAGTATCCTTTTATTGAATTAAGTAGCATTTTTTGCTGGTTTAAGGCTAGCAGTACTAGTATTTATAACAAAAAAATAATTTGGCAATGCATTAGTATCTTCCATGTACAGACAATTTTACAGATTATCATGATAATTTCAAGACTAAAGGTAAAGACGTAAAAATTTATTATGAGGCAGGGTCATATAAAATAATTTACTATTGGCCTTTAGTTATAGGTCTCTTGGGTTGTGTGTCACATGAACCTTTCCCAAGGCATGAAATGCCAAACTTTTTCTAATTTGCCTGACTGAATGTCTTGCAAGGCTTCAAAACTTTTCTATTTGTCTGTGGACTGTTAGTTACAATACAATAAAAAATAACCAACATTCATGTATAATTTCTTAGAAATTCAGGTTCATACAAGTATTTACTTATCATTATGATACCTTAACCTATTTTCAGCAAACCACAGCAGCTGTCAACATTTGCTTTAACTTTATTTACATATAAAACTGAAATACATAATGAAAAAGTTGCTGTCGGTAAGTAGAACTGTTTCTATGGAAATAATAGTTTCATATGAGTCGATTTTATGAAACCATGATTTGGCAGATGTACATGAGTCAATAATAGCATCAAAGAAATAATCCTTTATTTGTGTCCTCAGTTTAAAAGTTACTGTGAGTTCCAATGACATATATCCCGTAGAAAGTTAGATAAACCCAAGTACCCACTACAGCAGCTATCTTTAATACAAATAGTTCAATGTGTGTTTTATCAAATTGAGTGAATTTAAGGTAGTTGGGTGTCTAAAACTGCACATCAATCTTGCAAATCTGATGAATATTGAAATTTACCATAAAAATGCTGTAACAAGAGGCTCTCAAGAGCCTGTATCGCTCACCTGGGTCATGGCTGACACAATAAGTCAATATTATCACAACGTTTTCAAATTTGTTTATTGACTGTTTAAGGGTCTCATTTTGAAGTTTGCTGATGTTATATGATCCCAAATTAAACAATGTTCCCCACAGGCAGCTATTTTTGATGGGGCATAGACCAACTGTCACTTTTCTTGAAGAAGACCATGTTAGGATCATTGGGCCTCACTTTGGTTCCAATTGGCATAGTATTTTCAGAGGAGATCTTTAAATGATTTCCCATGAGGTCCAAGGTTAAACAATGTTCCCTGCTGACTGCCATCTTGATGCTATGCGGACATGCCAGACACATTTTATGAAGGGGACCAAGTAAGGACCATTGTGACTAAGTATGATTCCAATTGGCCATGTACTTTTAGAGGAGAAGATCTTTGAATATGTTTCCCTATAGGGTCCAATGTTAAAAACATGTTCCCTCCTGGTGGCCATCTAGGATATGATGTGGACTTGCTGAACACATTTTTTAAAAGGGGCCACGTAAGGACCATTGTGACTAAGTTTGGTTCCAATTGGCCCAGTATTTTCAGAGGAGAAGATTTTTGCAATATTGTCCAATTTTGGACAAAGTTCCCTGCTGGCGGCCATCTTGGATGACGTGCAGACTTGCCGGACAAAATTTTTAAAGGAGACCACCGAAGGACTATTCTGACCAAGTTTGGTCCCAATTGGTGCAGTGGTTTCAGAGATCATTGAATGCTTTCCCATAGGGTCCAATGTTAAACCACATTTCCTGCTTGCGGCCATCTTGGATATGATACGGACTTGCCAGACATTTTTTTTAAAAGGGGCCACCTAAGGACCATTGTGCCCATGTTTGGTTCCAATGGACAGATTCAGAAATGCAACGGCATTATGGGATTGTGATTGTTCTGGACGTTTTTTAGTGGTCAAAACGTATTTTACGAGGACACTGAGCTTGCGCAACGTCATTTACGAGGACGGAAGTTGAATTTCTGAATCAGTCCATTGGCCCAAGCTGTTTCAGAGAAGAGAAGAAGATGTTTAAATGAAAAGTTTACGACGGACGGACCACTGATACAGTCATGGCAAGAAGATAACCATGGCATAGCCATGCAGGTCAGTTTCACTGTTATGCAGGCATAGAAGCTCAGATGCTATTTCAATATTTATCTGGGAAAGACATTTGCATGTTGGGCAAACAAGCTTTACATCTTGATACAATATACAACTATAAACAATTATTATTAATTTGTGAAATAAGTATAGTTATGAAAGTATTTTTGCAAAAAAATGTAAAAGTTTGTACAAAAACACTTTTTTGCTCTTGATTATGTAACAAATAATTATTTTTAATAAAGTGATAACAGGGAATTTCTCTTAAACTTAAAAGAGAAAAGTAAATCAAAGAAGATTTGAACACAGAATTTAAAGGGAAATAACTCATAACCATATGGCATTGAAAAAAAAAATTTTTTTTGTGAAAAAGAGTCAATAACTACAACACAGGCACTTGGATTTTCTTCAAAATTTCAGAATATGTAGATCTTGATATGCTGAACATTTTTGCAATTTACACTTCACCTCTATCTGTTACAGTTTTTGAAATAAAAAATAAAAAATGCATAAATTTTGAAAATTTTAGGGAAAAAGGGCTGTAACTCTGAGACGGGTTTTCCGATTTTCTTCAAAATTGCAGGGCAGATAGATCTCGTCATTCTGAACAATTTTATCCCCGTGTCAGATTTTTGATATCTGCAATGGTTTTTGAGTTATTTGCCAAAAACAGCAATTTACCCCTATGTTATATTTTTAGTAACAGCAGCCATGTTGTTTGGTCCTCGAACTTTCCGAACACATTTTTTAAACTACATACCCTGGTAATGACCCAGGCCAAGTTTGGATTAAATTGGCCCAGTGGTTTCAGAGGAGAAGATTTTTTAAAAAAAGTTTACGAAGGACGGACGGACGACTGACGCCAAGTGATGGCAAAAGTTCACCCTGGCATAGCCAGGTGAGCTAAAATTGATTTTGAATAGTTTATTGATGCTAAATAGGATAAAATGAGCAACACTTGTTTGCTGTGCACAGAAATACACAGAAATATTTAAATTTTAGTACAGGAATTAGATATGCCTAATACAGTACATTCAGTACATGTACTAGTGCACAATAAAGCCCAAAAATGGAAATATCAATATATATTTATTATCAAAGTACAGCCTAGTACTACTATCTCACTTATATTATGTTTTTACACATAACCTCTGATCATGACTAGCCTATTTCAGTTGTGAAGCTTGGTGCCTACAAAGTTGCTCTCTTTCAGACAGTATTATGTCATATGCAACATAGTGTACCTGATGTCTTGATTAAAATGATATTTTAATACTTGTAGATTTTTGGGACACTGCTGGTCAAGAGAGATTCAGCAATATGCATCCATCATACTATCATCAAGCACATGCATGTATACTTGTAAGTAATGTTTTTAATCAGGTACATTTTTAACTTGATAGTAAATGCCCAAAGAAAGAACTTAGTCTGACATACACCATCAAATCTTGGAACATTATAAGTCCTTAGACAATTATACTCCATAGTAAAGGCTATTTCTACCCCTGTACTTGAGTTAGGAGTATATATTGTTATACCCACTCAATGAAGTTTGGAGAGTTAAAGGTTTCACCTTGTCCATCTGTCTGTAGACATTTTTGTTCAAGGTTAATCTTTTTAAGATTTTCAGAATGTTAATCTATACCATATAAACCCGTGCAATTAGTATTATAAAATTTTGAATCACATCTCACTTCAAAGAATCTTATGATGATCATTAATTTGCATGTTTTATTTTTCATTTTTAAAACTGATATGAATTTCATCTGGAAGATGTGTGACATGTTTGATAAACAAATTTACAGTGAAAACTAGATGTTGTCGGAAACGACAGCTATCCCCGCACTCCCTGTTTGACACAGAAAACAGTTGTACCCTTGGCATAATTTTTTTCATTATCTTTGAAATCTGTCTATTGATAGTCATTATTTTNGACATGTTTGATAAACAATTTTACAGTGAAAAAAATAGAGGAAGTGAATGGTGCTGTAAAAGTGCCAATATTTCTTTATAAAAACATACATTTTATGCCTTTGAGAAGTGATGCCCCGATGATCAATTATATCGAAAATTGCAGTCATTTTTACCCCCCCACTCAATTAACTCAGAATCAATATGGCAAATGCAAATTATGTGTATGCGGACACAAAATAGGGGTGAGCACAGAACAACTGTGGACACAATGCAAGTATGGACACAATGATATACCTCTCCTTTTTTTTCTAGAAAATATACAAACTTGAAAAATACCAAAGTAGCAATAACTTTTTCAAAATTAGATGAATCATGAATCAATCTGAAAAAAGTAGGTGTACAGGTTCATATGGTACTTAACATTTTGTCAAAATTTGTAAAAGATATTCTAAATAGGGTCTGAGATTGCCTCTGGACAAAAATTTTCGGTACAAAAATATCAAAGTTCTGATAACTTTTTCAAATTTTGATGAATCACTCTGAAAATAGCAGGTGCTGGTGATTACATGATGCATAGCATTCTAACAAAATTTGAAAAAGATATTCAGAAAAGTTTTTGTGATAAGCTTCAGACAAATTTTTCGTTATAGATTGTATGTAGTACCGGTACATAAATCCGGAAAATTGCTGTTACTTTTTAAAAAAAATCCATGATTCAATCTGAAAATAGGAGATATATAGTTTCCACAACAAGAACTAGTTGATTATGAAATTTCTCACATCGAGTTAAGTAAATTTTGCAAATGTTTGAAAGCAAGGCTTGCCGAGCTTTTAAACATTTGGAAATTTATTCAACGAGATGTGAGAAATTTCATAATTAACGTGTTTAAGTTGTGGAAACTGTTTCTCTAATGACTAGACGAAAAACAGTGAGGAATAAATTCGGCGGGAAATGTCACGAAACTTGTTCTCCTCTCTAGAGAGGAGAACAAATGTTTCCACACCGTTCAGGAAGTGTGAAAACTGGATAGAAATTAGAGAAGCACAATTTCTTATGGCTACTAACATGCATACAAAATCTGAATGAGAAATTTTAAAGGGTTCCAGAGATAACTAAGGTCTGGACAAAAAATGTCTACAGACAGACAGATGGATGGACAAGTTGATTCTAATATACCTCCCAACTTTATTGCTGGGGGTATAAAAATGTCTTTTTTCTTTAGTGTAAAATTACTGTCAAGTGATTGTTTTGATTATTAATAGATAATCAGTTTTTTTTTACTGTAACCAATGATTGAATACGAAATTCTGTCTAATATCTGATCACTACCTCTGAGCCAAAGATTGGGGGCATATAGTTTTTGATCTGTCTGTCTATACAAAAACTTTCACATTTGTTATATCTTTTGGATGTTAACTGATAGTACTTTCATATTTTACATGTATATTTTTTGTAGGACTGTTCAGTTGGTACCAGAGTATTTAACCTCATGACCTTGACTTTGAAATATGACCTACTATTTACAAAAATAAATAATCTTTAACATTGGCTATAACTTTTGAATGATAAGTTAAAAGGCTTTCATATCTCACACGTATTCCTTGTGATAATACCTTTCAATTGGTTCCAGAATATTTTACCTAATAACCTAGAACTTGCATGTGACATATTTTGCTTAAAAAACAAAATAATCCAGATTCAAATAAACAATAGTTAAAACTGATTTTAATTTCATATTTGATTCTTTCAGGTATTTGATACAACAAGAAAAATAACATACAAAAATCTACCTAACTGGTTAAAAGAATTACGAGAATACAGACCAGAGATACCTTGTTTATGTGCAGCAAATAAAATAGATGGTAAGGATGTTTTTGTATCTGACCAATGTATATTGTCAGTAATGCCGTGCTGTGGTGATACTAGAAGGTTTCTGGTAAAAAAGGCAGTCATTTGATGTCATGTAAATTATGACTTTTCCGTTTATATATTTGATTTAATTTAAAAAAGGGCATACTTAGTTTTAAAAATTTATGTCAATATAATGCGTCAAAATTTAATCCCTGGATCCCTTTCTCATATTCATACTTTCAGTCAAATGTAGTCATACTCTTTGACATTTTATTGACACATTGTATTTGCGATGCTGGATATATAGACTGTTTTTTTTTGACATTTTTATAATTTTGACACTTGTAAAATGTAACAATTACACTACAAATTAGAAACTTGGTAAAGGTAACTTTTATTTTTCAATATAATGTGTTTGCTGTAATTTATGATGTCATTGAAATTTCACTGAGCTTGAAAATACAGATATCTGGCATGCTAACTTTATTTGGAAAAATTTTGTCGTTGAATAGCAACATAGAAGTATTTGTCGCACATGACCAAATTTCTGGTACCCTAGATCACTCTATGGTTTCTCTAGAAGTCGCTCATGGTAAAATATTTGTCACTAAGTGCCAGCTAATGGTAAAAATATGAATATATGGCTACTGTTAATTATTTTGATTCTATTAGGTCACTCACAAGGTTCAAGTTGGGAGAGTTCCATCTAGTACACATGGACAAAACACCATTTTAAGCTTTCAGTTGGTCTTTGATGTTGCAAAACTGATGTAAAGCTATTTATGATGTTATCAAAAGTACCGTCATTTGTTTATGCCGTTACCTATAGGAAAATATTATATTTAACACAAGTTTTGATACAAAGCGATTGAAGGCTATTATGTTGGAATTAAATATATTGTCCATCTTCAATGCTATTCAAATTTGATTTTAAAAACTATAAATACACATAGATTTATCATTGCTGTTGTTTATCAAACATTTACTAAGGAAACCAGTGACAACAAACTTGACTTAGTTTACATATAATTTTGTTATTCTAGTTGATGTATCAGTAACAAAAAAGTCTTTTGGGTTTGCCAAGAAACACAACATGCCATTTTATTTTTGTTCAGCATCTGATGGTACAAATGTTGTCAAAGTAAGTTAACTTATAAAATACATCTAGAAAGCTAAAGTCTGTTCCATTTTCTTTAGATAATGGAAATTTTACAATTTGAGCTTTATTTTTAGCTCACCTGGCCAAAGGCCATGTGAGCTTTGCCATCACTTGGCATCCGCCGTTGTCGTCCGTAAACTTTTCACATTTTGACTATCTCCTCTGAAACCACTGGACTAATTTTAAGCATACTTTACAGGAATGATGTATGGTAGGTCTTTCACAAAGATTGCAGAAATTTTACCGATCCGCCAAAAAACATGGCCTCCAGGGCCAAACATAGTTTAACATGGGACCCTATGGGAAAATGCACATTTTGGCTATCTCCCCTGAAACAACTGAACAAAACTGAACNAAACTTTACAGGAATGATGTATGGAAGGTCCTTTACTTAGATTGCCGAAATTTTTCAGATCCGCCAAAAAACATGGCCGCCAGCGCAGATCATAGTTTAACATGGGACCCTATGGGAGAAGCATATATTTGCTATCTCCTCTAAAGCTACTAAAGAAAATTGAACCAAACTTAACAGGAATGATGTATGGAAGGTACTTTACTTAGTTTGCCGAAATTTTTCCGATCCACTCAAAAACATGGCTGCCAGCACAGAACATAGTTTAACATGGGAACCTATGGGAAAAGCATTTATTTGCTTTCTCCTCTGAAGCTACTAAAGCAAATTGAATCAAACTTTTTAGAAATGAGGTATGGAAGGTCTTTTACTTAGTTTCAGAAAATTTTCCGATCCGCTAAAAAACATGGCCGCCAGGACAGAACATAGTTTAACATGGGACCCTATGGGAAAATGCACATTTTGGCTATCTCTTTTGAAACAACTGAACAAAAATGAACCAAACTTTACAGGAATGATGTATGGAAGGTCCTTTACTTAGATTGCAGAAATTTTTTTAATCCGCTAAAAAACATGGCTGCCAGCGCAGAACATAGTTTAACATGGGACCCTATGGGAAAAGCATATATTTGCTATCTCCTCTGAAGCCACTGAAGCAAATTGAACCAAGCTTTACAGTAATGATGTATGGAAAAAAACATGGCCGCCAGCGCAGAACATAGTTTAACATGGGACCCTATGGGAAAAGCATATATTTGCTATCTCCTCTGAAGCTACTGAAGCAAATTGAACCAAACTTTACAGGAATGATGTATGGAAGGTCCTATATGTAGATTGCGAAAATTTTTCCAATCCGCTAAAAAACATGGCTGCCAGCGCAGAACCTAGTCTAACATGGGACCCTATGGGAAAAGCATTCATTTGCTATCTCCTCTGAAGCTACTGAAGCAAATTGAACCAAACTTTGCAGGAATGATGTATGGAAGGTCCTTTACTTAATTTGCCGAAATTTTTACTATCTGCCAAAAAACATGGCTGTCATGGCAGGGCATACTAGTAGTTTAACATTGGACCCTATGGGAAAAAGCATATATTGACTAACTCCTCTGAAGCTACCGAAACAAATTGAATCAAAGTTTAATGGAATGATGTATTGAAGGTCCTTTACTTAGATTACCAAAATTTTTCCTATCTACCAAAAATCATGGCCGTCAGTGCAGAACATAGTTTTAAAAAAACATGGGACCCTATGGGAAAAGCATATATATTTGCTATCTCCTCTAAGATACTGAAGCAAATTGAACCAAACTTTACAGGAATGATGTCTGGAAGGTCCTTCACATAGATTGCCGAAAAATTTCCGATCCCATAAAAAACATGGCTGCCATCACTGAACATAGTTTTACATTGGACCCTAAGGGAAAATCACATTTTCATTTTCTCCTCTGATACCACTGAAGCAAATTCAACCAATCGTTACAATAAGGATGTATGTCAGGTACTTTACAAAAATTGCTGATTTCATTTTGATCTGACAAAAAACATGGCCTCCAGTGCACAACATAGTTTAACATTGGAGCCAGGAATGAGATAACCATCCTTATAATCATCATCTCTGTAATTAATCAAGCAAATTTAACTTAAGATATAGGTCCTTTGCAAAAATTATTCATTTCAATAGGATCAGACAAAAAACGTGGGTGCTATTGAAAAGCATAGCAAAACATTTGACCCCATTGGTAAGAAAACATCATTTTTAGTTCGCTTCAACGAAGTTGAGGGGGACTATTGGTGTACCCCCGGCGTCCTCGTCCGCGTCTACGTCCGTGTCCGCATTTGGGCATATATCTCTGCAACTATGAAGGGTAGGGTCATCAAACTTTGTGTGCAGATGCATCTTGGGCTATCTCACAGCCTCTAAGAAAATTAGGTCTCTTTGACCTATATTTTCCGCTTGACTGGCTTTCATTTAATTTTAGGTCCGAGTTGATATCTCAGTAACTGTACATGGTAGGATCATCTAACCTTGCATGTGCATGCATCTTTGG
>MJUU01025950.1:155897-175829 GCA_002080025.1 Modiolus philippinarum | reverse complement strand
TTTATGTCGGAATTCAGGTCTCCATAACTGTACATGGTAAGATCATTTAGCCTTTGTATTAGGGATGGTAAATGAGCACCCTGGCGAAATTGGGTTTCTGTGTCCATGTGCCATAACGAGGCGAACTTTGTAATCGTTGATTACCTATGTTTAGTGATGTATGGCATAGAAGCATTTTGACAGGTGAGCGATACAGGCTCAGTCTCTGAGCCTCTAGTTACACTTATCTTTATTATATTTGGTATATGAATTAGGAATGACCTACTAACTGAAAAATGTTAAATTCGCTGTTTATGATATGCACAAAAGTGTGCAGTTATGTGCATTTTCACAATTTCTTTCAAACAGGTGATCATTTATAAGAGATGGATTGTCCTATTTTAAGGGCAATCAAGTAACTTAATCAAAATTGATGACCCAAGGCTAGTTGACTTACCTAATAATAGCAAGGTGTACTTTTTCGGGATTAACAATTGTAATCCCAGGACTTTTTGTTTGTAAACACCGAATAGAAATAAGCAGTTCATTAACAATTTCTTTCAAATATTTCTTTTGCATTTAATGCATGCATATTCAAATTACATGTTTGGGTATTTTGTTGAATTATTTCATTTACAGGTATGTTTTTTGTTGAATTAAAAAAAGGGGGTGTGTCCAAGCACATGGTAAAAGCCAAAGTAAGACTTGTTTATCACATCTGACTTCCGATTATACATGCCAATACCTATTTGAGAATGGCCGAGTCTTGTTGATAATTGTGCACTGAAAATATTATCCCCTAAAAAAGCATGGAGCATTTTTTTACAAGTATTTTTTCCATCCATATGTATTGGAAATCATCAAATTAAAAGTGGTTCCAGAAGTGTAAAATATTTTTACACAAGCATGCAAAATCCGGTGCCCAAATATGCAATATTAAAGTCAGCAGAAGAGCATTTCCATTGTCTAAAGGAAGTTGAACAGACTTTAGGGCTTATATATATATATAATGGTCTATGGTAGGAACCCAATGGGGTTAGAATTAGAGACATGAATATCGAGATTTCCTTCCCATTGAGGGATTTGGTTGTTCTTCGAATGCACAGACATTACAGACAGATTACACTGCTCCTGCCATCTCTGTGTGAGTCCAAAGGGATGTAAAATAGATTTGTAGTTCACTCTATTTTACATCATTTAACATCGATATTCATGTCTCTAATTCTAACCCCGTTGGGTTCCTACCATAGACCGCTATATTTAAATTTTTAGGCCCTGCATTAGCGTAAATATTCGCAAATCCGGGGAGATGGGTAAGTTTCCATCCATGTTGACTGGATTTATAGACAGTTTATATATATATATATATATATAACGTCTAAAAACAGTGACAAACTTGGAAATCTTATTTAATCCCCAGGATAATCATGTAAATATGCTTATACAGGTCTTGACAAATAAATTATATATATATATATATATATATATAGTCCAGTAAAAATAGGAAATATCTAATAGCAAAGTTAGGCATCAGTTTGAAAAAGTGTACAGAAATTGATAGAGCAGAAATATATGAGGTCTGTTCTGGATTTAAGGCAACTATATCTTAACAAAACCATAGGATTTGACAGGGTATTTTTATGTAAGTATTGCAAGTACAATTATATATAATCCTGATTGAAAATGTTAGATTATATTAATAATGACTGAACAAAGAAAAAATGTGCAAAATTCATTATTTTATCAATTACTAAATTTTTATGTAAAAATAACTCTTTCATAAAAAATTTTAACTACCAGTAGTGAATCAATTATTTTATCTAATGAATGTCTTTTTGGAATTGACAGTTCTAGAACTTTTAAATATATTGTGAATTTCTTTTTTTTTCATTATTATGCCAAAAAGTGTGATTTCCAGACATTTTGCAATTTTATTTTTGATTTGATATTCCAGGATTGACCCCATAATGATGGATCCTCATTTTCTCTCATACATTGATCATGGTCTAAGTTTCTTCTCTCTGCCTTTTCATAGAGACTTAATAATTTATTGACCAATATTTAATGTCAAATTTTATTAATTTTACAGGGAATTAGTTCCCTTTTCCTGTGTATAATTGTGTCCCCTGCATTCACACAAGGGTGACATATAGGGATCACTATCCATTGCCTTTCGATGTTGTCCGCGTCGGGTGTCACAAAAAATTTGTTACATTTTTCTCTTGAACAACTTATCCCAGCCTTCTGCAATTCACTATGGAGTATCGGTGTGGGGACCTATACCGTGTGATAGAGTTTGGGAACTTCTTGTTTGACAGAACTTAGAATGTTTTTTGCTGATCAGGGTCACATAAATTTCTGTCACATTTTCCTCAGGAACAAAATATTCCAGCCTTCTGAAATTTAGCATGGACTATCAGTATAGGGACCTATACCGTGTAAGAGAATTTGGATTTCTCCCATGCCCATGTCCTGTTTGACGGAAGTTATTTTTCAGGTCTTGAAAATTTCTGTCATGTTTTTTTCAGGAACCACATATTCCTGGCCTCTGCAATTTGGCATGGAGTATCAGTATGGGGACCTTTACTGTGTAAGAGGGTCTGGGATCTCTGGC
The DNA here is from genome assembly GCA_002080025.1 of Modiolus philippinarum. Classification (NCBI taxonomy): domain Eukaryota; kingdom Metazoa; phylum Mollusca; class Bivalvia; order Mytilida; family Modiolidae; genus Modiolus; species Modiolus philippinarum. The sequence continues at coordinate 173,236 of MJUU01025950.1, read as the reverse complement.
ATTCCCACTTGCTGTTTGACAGAACTTAGAATATTTTTTGTGTTATTATGCAAGCACCATATGTCTTCCCTGGTGGACTTACTACTAAGTTTTTAATTCGTAATCTCCATAGAATATTTTTCTTAATCAGACAGTGTTCTTTAGATTTTAAAGTTAAGCTAAAAAGCTTTAGTGCATTTTAGCTCACCTGACCCGAAGGGTCAGTGTGAGTTATTGCCATCTGGCGTCCGTTGTCTGTTCATTAACTTTTCACATTTTCATCTTCTCCCCTGAAACCACTGAAGCAAATTCAACCAAACTTTACAGGAATGATGTAGGGAAGGTCCTTTACAAAGATTGCTCATTTCGTTCTGATCCGATCAAAAACATGGCTGCCAGCGCAGAACTTAGGTTTAACATTGGACCTTATGGGAAAAATCACTTTCATCTTCTCCTCTGAAACCGCTGGAGCAAATTCAACCAAACTTTTACTAAAGGTCCTTAACAAAAATTGATCATTTCGTTCCAATCCCATAAAAAACATGGCCGCCAGCATGGAACTTAGTTTAACATTGGACTCTATGGGAAAATCACATTTTCATCTTCTCCTCTGAAACCACTGAAGCAAATTCAACCAAACTTTACAGGAATGATGTACTAAAGGTCCTTCATAAAGATTACTCATTTCGTTCTGATCCGATAAAAACATGGCCGCCAGCACGGAACTTAGTTAAACATTTGTACCTCTGGGAAAATCACATTTTCATCTTCTCCTCTGAAACCACTGAAGCAAATTCAAACAAACTTTACAGGAATGATGTATGGAAGGTCCTTTACAAAGATAGCTCATTTCGTTCTGATCCTATAAAAAACATGGCCGCCAGCGTGGATCTTAGTTTTAACATTTGACCCTATGGGAAAAAATCTTTTTCAACAACTGCTCTGAAACTATTGAAGCAAATTTAAATAAACTGTACTGAAATGCTGTATGTTAGGTCCTTTACAAAGATTGCATGTTTTGTTCTGATTCGACAAAAAACATGGCCGCCAGCACGGAGCATAGGTTTAACATTGAACTGTATGGGAAAAAACACATTTTGATCTTCTCCTCTGAAACCACTGAAGCAAATTCAACCAAACTTTATATAAATGATGTACTAAAGGTCCTTCATGAAGATTGCTCATTTCGTTCTGAACCGATATAAAAACATGTCCGCCAGCATGGAACATGGTTTGAAACATTTGACCCTAGATGGGAAAATCACATTTTCATCTTCTTCTCTAAAACCGCTGAAGCAAATTCAACCAAACTTTACAGGAATGATGTACTAAAGGTCCTTAACAAAAATTGCTCATTTCATTCTGATCCGATTAAAAACATGGTCGCCTGCACCAAACATAGTTTAACATTGGACCCTATGGGAAAAATTACATTTTCATCTTCTCTTCTGAAACCAATGAAGCAAATTCAACCTAACTCTACAGGAATAATGTATGAAAGGCCCTCCACAAAGATTGCAAATTTTATTCTGATTCGATAAAAAACATGGCTGCCAGCGCGGATCTTAGTTTTAACATTGGACCCTATGTGAAAAAATCTTTTTCAACAGCTGCTCTGAAACTATTGAAGCAAATTTAACAAAACTGTACTGAAATGATGTATGGAAGGTCCTTTACAAAGGTTGCACGTTTTGTTGTGATTCGACAAAAAACATGGCCGCCAGCACGGAACAGTTTACAATTAGCCCTATGGGAAATTCACATTTTCAGCTTCTCATCTGAAACCACTGAGACAAATTCAACCAAACTTTACAGGAATGATGTACCAAAGATCCCTTACAAAGATTGCTCATTTTGCTCTGATCCAATAAAAAACATGGATGCCAGTGCAGAACATAGTTTAACATTGGACCTTATGCGAAAATCACATTTTCATCTTCTCCTCTGAAACCACTGTAGCAAATTCAACCAAACTTTACAGAAATTATGTACTAAAGGTCCTCAACAAAGATTGCTCATTTGGCTCTGATCAAATAAAAAACATGGCCGCCAGCTCAGAGTTTAGGTTTTAACATTGAACCCAAAGGGAAAATCACATTTTCATCTTCTCCTCAGAAACCACTGAAGCAAATTCAACCAAACTTTTCAGGAATGATGTATTGAAGGTACTTTACAAATATTTCTCATTTCATTTAGATCGACAAAAACATGTCATCCAGTGCGGAACATAGTTTAACATTGGAGCCAGTATGAGAAAACCATCCTTTTCATCATCTTCTCTGAAACTGTTTAAGCAAATTTAACTAAATGCATAGAAAGTCCTCTTAAAAAATTACTCATTTCAATAGTATCAGATAAAAACATGGGTGCTAATGGAGAGCATAGCTTAACATTAGACCCCATTGGTAAAAAACTTCATTTTTGGTCATGCATGGCACAGAAGCATTTTGTCAGGTCAGCAATACAGGCTCAGTCTCTGAGCCTCTAGTCTTAAGTATTAAAAAAAAAAGGGAAATTCTGTCTACAAGTTATTTCATAGGAAAGCTGAACAATAAATATGTTGTCAGATATTTCCCCATTTATTCTCTGTAAATGCTGCTGAAAATCACTTAATTTGGCCATTTTTAGAATAGCAAAAAAGATGATTGGATTCATATGATTTTGATTTTACTTTAAAAAAAAGTACTACATATCTTAAAAATAAGACAGTTTCTGTAAGTTCTATCTTTGAGTTCTATCAGGGCTATTTCATTGAAATACATGAATCTGATTGGAATATGCGAAGAATGACACAGGACCCATGTCCAATCATTAAACTTCTCTTCCAATGCCCCCAATTCCATTGAAATGGAATGGCCCTTAGCCTGGATCTACCTTAAGCATAATATTAATAGAGCTTGTTAAAGGCAGTTGATCTGTAGAATGCATAGATTTAAGTATTAATTTATGATACATATACAGATTCCACAGAACATAACATTGATTTTATTTATTTGTTCTTTGAGAATGCTTTCTTTATTTCTTGTCATATAGAGATGTTTTCTTTATTTGTAGTTATTTAAAGATGCAATAAAAGCAGCAATAGGATATAAAAATAATTCTACTGATTTTATGGATGAAATAATGAAAGAATTAGAGGTAACTATATGTACTGTATATTTTCTATAAGTAGATTCACTTATAAGTTGGAAGGTCTATTCCAGAGCACAAAAGTTTGTATTTAGCACTGTTGATGTCCAAAAGTCTGACAGACATTGATGGATACCAAAACTTCAACATAATATTGCTATAATTTATGAAATTGTGTACATTTGAATGAAAAAATATCTTATAAATACAATATATGTTGATGACATTTTAAATGCTTTCTTCGTTTTCCAGACCAAGACAGTTTTAGGGGAATAACTGGATTTTGATTACTACCATGGTACAAGGTTCTACTACCATGAACCAATAATATAATAAATAAAACAAGATCAAAAGTACCTTTACCAAGAACAATGATTTTCATAGCAAGCCTTTATGTAGGATCAAAATTTAAATTATGACAAAAAGTTAAATAAGAATAAACAAGACTTGACACTCCACTGAGAATTTTGTTTGTTATTATCATTTTTAACGTAGATAGACACTGTTGCGCTGCGCAATTCAATCGCTCATTTGAAAAATAAAGAATTGGATACAGGTTAAGTATGGTTTTTGAGCTGGAATAGTAATTTGACAACTTTTCCTTTGTGACAAAATAATTGAAAGACAGATGGGAAATGTCATATTTCATTCTTTTTGTAGCAAATTAACTCCCTTTTCACAAAAATAGCATTTAATCCGGACACTTTGTAAAATATCTCTGTTAAAAGCATGGTGACATTTACATTTTTTAGTTGTAACCAATAGATTATATCATATACTATTTATTTTCAAAAATGTAAGAAATTCTCATTTATAAAAGGTTAATTTCTAAAAAGCCAAGACATGCTTTTCCATATTTTCCCCTTACATTCTATTTTTGTAAAAAAATGAAAAAAAAATTTAGCAAACTCTGATCTCAATTCTAGCAAAACTAAGCATGGTGACCCATACTTTTTATTACAGATTTCAAATCAGTAGAATAGGTTCTTCAATGGTGCCAACTTCAAACAAAATCTACTGGATATGAATATTAGTGTCTATCTACCTTAAATAATTATTGGATTTAGAAAGTACACACATACAGAAATGTAAATTACCTACATGATGCTGAAATAAAGACATTATGAATTAAGCAGGAAAACAACACAAATTTTATCATAGCCTCACATACTAACAAATTTAATTCGGTCAGCATTCTGTATGACTCCACAGTGTTGTGTTTTGGAGGCAGCCATGAAAATAGCCACAATCACTACTAGTAGTACACATTGAAAATGTATTGGTGGGAAATGTTGTTAGCTATTCGGGTTATTGGATTATTTCTTATATCTGGTGTTTATGCTAGCATCAATATAAGAAAAGCAATTTACAAGCAACATTCATAAAAAAAAAATCCATTTTAATGTCTTTAATTTGTATTTTTTTTCAGAATTTTGAATTAGAAACAGATAAAAAAGACAATGAAATAGACAGTGGTTTAGATTCTACAGGAATTTCTGATGAACAACAACAAATAGTCAGCTGAAAGTAGCACATATCTTATAGTTGTTGTTATTTATTTATTTATATGTTGGGTATGGTGGCTAATGTTATCACGTGACAAATTGATTTTGTCACATGACTACCATGTGACGTTGTTGGTGAAGTGTGAACTTCTCAGGTTGTTATGATACATAGTTATACAAGTTGTTATGGAACTTTACAATTTTATCATTGTTAAATAAGACATCCTATCCTAATATGATAGCAACAAAGAAGAAGTCTGTAATGTGTTTAGTCCTGCTAATAAGATTCAATGTCAAATGATGTTATTTATTATTCTGTAAGTTTAACAAATAGTTTTTTTCTAAACATTGGAATCATTAATTGATAAAATGACTAGAAACAAAAAAATAACTTTTTGACCACCATTTCAAGCCCTTTAATCATCATGTTGGTATTAATAAGATGTTATGATTGTTTGCTATGAATAGTTAAAAGTTGGCCTTGGACACTATGGATTTAAAATCCTAAATATTTTAGCACATGCCCTTTATAGATTGTAGTTTGTAGCACAAAATATTACAGCTCAGTTTGTTTTATTTATACATTTTGCCAGATTATAAAATAAACAAATAGAATTAAAATCAGTTGGATTGTAGCTTACATATTTATGATAAGTATGTTTGGTTGCTTGAGCTCTTTCCACCCTCAAAAGCTGTAACAATAGACTTGTCAGTTTCAAATTAATGTCTGTCATGAACAGTTGTCAAGATTGTTTTTTTTTAGATCACTGTATTGCAAATTGGGAGCTGTAAAAAAAATACCCTTATTTTGTACAATTCAAGTAAAAAAATGTTAACCTTATTCATAGACAGATAATGTTTTCATTTAAAACTTAATAAAAGTAAGAGATATGCCTTTCCCCTGATAGGCTACTAAATGAATAAAAGATGTAATGATAGCTGGTTTGAAAGAAATCTTAAAAGAAATCCACACAATTTTTAGTTCGCCTCAACGAAGTTGAGGGGAACTATTGGAGTACCCCCCGCGTCCTGGTCTGTGTCCGCGTCTTAGTCTTCGTCCGCATCCGCATTTGGGTATATATCTTGGTAACTATACAGGGTAGGATCATCAAACTTTGCATGCAGGTGCATCTTGGGCTATCTCACAGTCTCAAAGAAAATTAGGTCTCTCTGACCTATATTTTACACTTGAGTGGCTTGCATTTAAATTTACATCCAAGTTCATATCTCAGTAACTATACATAGTATGATCATCTAACTGTGCATGTGCATGCATCTCTGATGGTAGGTCAGCATCCAGGCAAAATTGGGTCACTTTGACCTACATTTACCGCTTGAATGACTTGCATTCAAGTTTAGGTCTGAGTTCAGATCTCGGTCACTGTACATGGTAGGATCATCTAACCTTGCACATGCATGCATCTGTGATGGTAAGTCAGCATCCAGGCAAAATTGGGTCACTTTGACCTACATTTACCGCTTGAATGACTTACATTCAAGTTTAGGTCTGAGTTGAGATCTCGGTCACTGTACATGGTAGCATCATCTAACCTTGCACATGCATGCATCTCTGATGGTAAGTCAGCATCCAGGCAAAATTGGGTCACTTTGACCTACATTTTCCGCTGGAGTGACTTACATTCAAGTTTAAGTCCTAGTTCAGATCTCGGTCACTGTACATGGTAGGATCATCTTACCTTGAACATGCATGTATCTCTGATAGTAAGTCAGCATCTAGGCAAAATTGGGTCACTGTGACCTACATTTTCGCTTTAGTGACTTACACTCACTAAGTCTGAGTTCAGATCTCAGTCACTGTACATGGTAGGATCATCAAACCTTGCACATGCATGCATCTCTGATGGTAGGTCAGCATCCAGGCAAAATTAGGTCACTTTGACCTTCAATTTCTGCTTGAGTGACTTACATTCAGGTTTGCGTCCGAGTTCAGATCTCGGTCACTGTACATGGTAGGATCATCTAACTTTGCACATGCATGTATCTCTGATGTTAGGTCAGCATCCAGGCATAATTGGGTCACTTTGACCTATATTTTCGGCTTTAGTGACTTACATTCAAGTTCATGTCAGGGATCAGATCACGGGTATTGTACATGGTAGGATCATCTTGCAAGTGCATGTGCATGCATCTGTGATGGTCGCTCAGCATTCAGACAAAATTAGGTCACTTTGAACTACATTTTCCACTTGAGTGACTTACATTCAAGTTTACATCTGAGTTCAGATCTCGGTCACTACATGGTAGGATCATCTTACCTTGCACATACATGTATCTCTGATGGTAAGTCAGCATCTAGGCAAAATTGGGTCACTGTGACCTACATTTTCGCTTTAGTGACTTACATTCAAGTTTAAGTCCGAGTTCAGATCTCAGTCACTGTACATGGTAGGATCATCTAACCTTGCACATGCATGCATCTCTGATGGTAAGTCAGCATCCAGGCAAAATTGGGTCACTTTGACCTACAATTTCTGCTTGAGTGACTTACATTTAAGTTTACGTCCGAGTTCAGATCTCGGTCACTGTACATAGTAGGATCATCTAACCTTGCACATGCATGTATCTCTGATGTTAGGTCAGCATCCAGGCATAATTGGGTCACTTTGACCTATATTTTCTGCTTTAGTGACTTTCATTCAAGTTCATGTCAGGGATCAGATCTCGGGTATTGTACATGGTAGGATCATCTTGCAAGTGCATGTGCATGCATCTATGATGGTAGCTCAGCATTCAGACAAAATTAGGTCACTTATACCTACATTTTATGCATGAATGACTCACATTAATGTATACATCTGAGTTCATAGCTCAGTAACTGTACATTGCATATGCATGCAATTTTGATAGTATGTCAGCATCCAGGCAAAGTTGGGTTGCTCCAACATGTGCCATAATGAGGTGAACTCTGTAATCATTGATTACCTATGTTTATTAACTTTCTCATGTACAGTCGAACTTCAATGGCTCGAGCACCCAAGCGACCGATGAAAACAGTTCGAGCCAGAGGAGTGTTCGAGATATCGAGGTCCAGCTATGTTAAAACTTGAACCAAGGGACCACATAAAGGGTTTGAGGCATCCATGGTATTCGAGTTATTGCAGTTCGAGCCATCAAAGTTCTACTGTAGTTAACAGCACAGCTTTTTTTATGTTAAGGTAGATAGACTCTGTTGCGCTGCGCAATTCAATCGCGCATTACAAAAATAAAGAGTCGGATTCGGGGTAAGTTGGATTTTCGGGCCGGAACAGTAATTTGACGGCTTTCCCTTTGTGACGTCATAATAAAATGACAGATGTGAAACGTCATATTTCATTTACTTTGCCGCGAATTAACTCCCTTTCCCGAAAAGAATGTTTAATCTGGAAACTTTGTAAAATATCTCCGTTAAAAGCATGGTGACATATATATTTTTTTATTGTAAATTGTAAATTACATCGTAAACTATCTCTTCACAAAAATACATCAAATTCTCATGGATAAAAGTTAATTTCTATTAAGCTAAAAATTGTCTTTCCATATTTTCCCAATGCATTCTATGTAAATTTAGGTGAAAAATGGCTAAAAATGAACAAACTTTTATCACAATTCTCGAAAAAGTAAGCATGGTGACCCATACTTTTTATTACAGATTTCGGGTAAGAAGGATATGTTCTTCAATTGTGCCGACTTACAACAAAATCTCATGGATACAAGTATTACTGTCTATCTACCTTAAATTGCAAAATTCCAGATGTATATCTAAACATAAATCAATCAGGTACTAAATCAATTTAGATTTGTAATTTTATATTGCTTCAAATATTGAAATTAAGCACTTAGGACATTTCTTTTTAATATAAATTAATGTAATTTTCTTCAAATCTTTGGCCACCAAAATTCATTCTAGTAAATTGTTTATGGCAATTTTTCCAGATGGAAAAAGCTCTGTTATGTTTAGATCAATATGAGAAAAAGACAACAGTAAAATTATTGCATTAAAAGCAGTATTGATTCCATTATTTAATCTGTGCATGACATTACATGTAGACAATAATATATATAAACAATAGATCTGCATCTGATATCCATCTTCTGTAAAGTAGTTTGAAATGTGTTCGTCATAGATTTTGGTGTTTGAAAGCTCATATATACATAACAGTTTTGAAGTCCCCATTTTTATTTTTAGAAATTGAAGAAGACATTGTAGAAACAAGTTTTATTCCAGAGAATGCATCAGTAACATGTCTGGACAGTCTTTTATAAATTCTTTGCTATATTATTAAATACCAGCCAATGTATTACTAGTTCCATTCATACGTGAATTGAAAAGTAAACTGACATTTTCATTTAAACTGTAAAGAATTACTGAGGATAAAAATGACTTTAATATAAATCTGGTGAGGAAAATGCAAAAGAGTATGGTACCAACAAAAATCAGAAATTGAAGAGTTTCTCAAATGGAAGGGCATTTGTCAGAGCAGGGCTGTTTATTACAATTAATATGATATGAATTATTTCGTAAGATATTACATAACCTTTTGTAAATTTCTTGCCAATTTCATCAAATCATTTGCAACAGTATATCATTATCTGAAATACAACATAATCAAGTGTCTTGTAGGAAATATTGTAAAGTAATTTTACAATAAATTTGATGTAGTAAACCAACATCTATATGTGGTGAATGCTAATGTGGATACCATGGTGTGTTTCAAAAGACAAAACATGCTTAGTCAAAACTAGTTGACATTAAAAGTACTGCAACTTGCAGTATTTAGCATGTTGTTGTCTTTTAAAAGACATTGAGGTTAACTTAGTATATAGAAGACTTGATTATAATTTTTATAAGATTAGATAATACCACTGCTAGATTTATTGGTAATTAGGCCTTGCCAATATTGTTGCCTACTTTTTGTAAACAAAACTTTTCTAAATATCTGTTAAATACAAGATTTGGTTATTATCCAAGCTGTATATAACTATTCGCTTCTCAAAATTACTGAAGTCTTCTAATATGGATATTTGTCTTTGATCAAGACATTGTTAGATCAGTGTATGAAGTTACATATCATATTTCAAATGTTGACTTTTAATGTAATAGGCTCACTATGTTTTGTTAATTGCAAATGATATGGAGATATTGTGATATATTTGTTTTTGATTGTGCAATTGTTGTATTAATATTTAATATTATATTTAAACACAATAGGGTCTGTAAATCTTGAATTTAGAAACTTCTTGGTACATTCTTAGTAACTAAAGAGGTGTATACAGCTCTTCCTCTGTCAGATTATCTCTCATGCTGCACCGTTTCCTCCTGATGGATTAACCAAGCCCTTTTTACTGTCATATAGTATACATCTGGACGTATATCACACTGTGAAGTCATTTACAATCGGACCTTTTCAGATACCTTTCCTTGTGTGGCAAATGTTTTCATCTGATGAGGAAGAGCTATGCACTGCTGTTTTGGAGATTGATGCATAGTCAAATCAGGCACATTTAAAAAAAAATATAACATTACAAAGCAAACATACATTCTCTCTGGTGTTATGACTACATATAATTGAGAACTGCAGTTTTTTGTCTTGCCTGTGACGAAAGGTGGCCTGCTACGAAAGGCACGGAAAGCGAGATAAATGCTTATAAAGTATGGAGGCGGCGTAAACTTTCATGTTATTAAGTTTTTGTGATTAGGGTTATTTTCTCAGTAACCATAAGTGGTATGTCAACGATATTTGGTATATAGGTTGGTCTCAAGTAGTACTTGACAGTCTGCTATATGGCTTTTGTCTGTGACCTCAATTTCACGGTCCAATGAACATGTTTAGTCTTTGTTCCAAGTTTAGTTTCTCAGTAACTATAAGTGGTAGGTCAATGATATATGGTATGTCTGGTAGTACATGACATGACAGTCTGTCATATGACTTTTGTCCTTGACCTCAATTTCACAGTCTAGTGAGCATGTTAAGTTTTTGTGATTGAGTCATTTTTACAGTAACTATAAGTGGTAGGTCAATGATATTTGGTATACATGACAGTCTGTTATATGGCTGTGACCTCAATTTCATGGTTCAATGAACATGTTAAGTTTTTGTGCTTAGTTTAGTTTCTCAGTAACTATAAGTGGTAGATCAATGATATATGGTATGTAGGTTGGTCTTAGGTAGTACATGACAGTCTGTCATATGGCTTTTGTACTTGACCTCAATTTCACGGTCTAGTGAGATGGTTTAGTTTTGTGATTAGGAAACATGGCTGGGTATCATGTAATGCACCATTGTTATTTTTCAGTATTTGTCAGTGGTAGGTCACTGATATTTGGCATTTTCGTTTTGGGTAATATATAACAGTCTGCTATATTACTTTTGTCAGTTACCCCAATTTCACAGTGTAGCGAACATGTTAAGTTTTCTGATTTAGTCAGTTTGAGTTTGCATATCAATTTTGCAACCAAGTAGGGATGGGCGAGACATCAATTTGGGTCCACACTTGTTTATGTATTATCTTTAATGAAACTTCAGATCCTATTGAATCTTAGGGATAAAGAAATGAATAAGACTGTCTACAAGGTCATTCTTGTATGGTTGTTGTACAATGTAATACATGTATTGTATATTCAGAAATTAATGTGGTGTTTTTATCCTTTCTGAAAAATGGGACTTGTTTCAAATTTCAATAATTAAGAATTATAAGCTGTGTCATTTGTCATTGTACACAATAAGAACATCTCATATTAATCTTTCAGTTACTAGTCAGTTGGAACAAGCATAACCCCTTACATATTTATTTAAAGATATACAGTGGAACTTCGATTGCTCGAACTGCAATAACTCGAATACCATGGATATCTCGAACCCTTTTTCTAGACCCTATGTTCGAATTCAAACACAGTTCAACCTCGATAGCTCGAACATCCCTCTATCTCGAACTGTTTTCATCGGTCCCTTGGAAGTTCGAGCCATCGAAGTTCGACTGTAAATATTTCTTTTTTAATTTAATGCATTTTCAAAACATGTTATTTGCCAAATAAGGATCATTCTTTAGACTGATAAATGTCTTCAAGAGAGTTAATTTGTATTCAACGTAAATTAGATCAATTCAGCATACTAATTTCAAAAATAAAGGTATTGTATTTCCAAGTGTTGTTGAGGACAAATCAGTCCTTCTGTTGTTGGATATAAAAAAAAATGTTGTGACAGTCTAGAAAAAGAAGCCATAAAAGCTTTTTGAATGAATATGTGGCTTTTTATAGTAAATAAGCAATCAAGCAATAATGATATTTGAACCTACCACAATCTACAGGGATGTGATATTTCAAAGGAATTGCGGATTTCAGCTGATCAGGTTGTTTCCAAATCTGTTTCGTATATAATGCTCTACTTTAGATTTCTGGTTATTCCAGTTTTCTTCCTGTAATCAAATCACATCCCTGATTCTATTAAAGTACAGGAAATATTAAGTTATAACAAGAACAAGAAATCTGAGATAAGGTCAATTGAACCAACTATTTAACTTTGTTGCTGTGGAAATATTTAAACATTTTTCAGATTGCATTTGTAAATGAATGCATTCGTTTCTGAATGTAACTTTATTAATAGAGCATGCTTTAATTATATTGAATTTTTACAATCACAATACATTAACTACATGCAAGGGAGATAATTTGCATGTTCCTCATTTTGTGGTATAATATGATACTGTATTACTGCCATTGTTATACAATTTTACATGTGAGAATCTCTTACAAATTGTATTGACATGTGTACTGTGTAGTATATGTCTTGTCAGGCTTGTTCAGTCAGTTTGAAAAAATAAATCAATGATTATTTGAGCTCAAACTTAAAATTTTCCATGAAAATTTATGGAAATTTATTTTCTCTTATGATATGTCAAGTTTAAACCGGTTCTGACCACTTAGATAAATTTTGTTTATTCAACATATGTTGAATAAAGCCCTGTGCTATTTCCTGCCAAATCTATTCAGAATGCAATTTTTGGCGTTTATCATTAGAGAAAAAGATTACACCACTTTATCCCGATTATTACCACATCTTATCCACTCTCGATAGTTAAATTTAAAAATTTTGAAAAGCTCGACAAGCCTCTCAGTTAAAATTTTAGAATTTAACTATCTCTAGTGGATAAAATATGGTAATGAATGGGATCTTGTGGTGTAATCTATATTTATCTTTCAATTTGAAGGTTTATGTCTCATATGAAATATTGGTAGAAAGAAAGTAAACAACTATATTTTATTGCTACATTTTTTTTGTGATTTTGAAGCCTTAATCAAACATTTCATAATTTGAATTTTTGATAAGAGTTATTTTTGATGTTTTTCTTTGTGAAATTTCAAAAAATTATATTTAATTTTTAGGTTTCCTACATACACCAAAAAACTTGAACATTTCAGCTTAGTATTTTACATGTAGATAGATCACTTCAAGATGATGTGTCAAGTACCATTGTTGGTGATCTTTGAACTTGAACTGTCTTCAAGGTCAAATTATTGGCTTTCCAATTGCAAATCGTGTTCTGGCTTTAACTTTTTGTCTTTTGAGGCAGATATTTGATATTTTGCATAAAGATAGATCAGTTCAAGATGTTCATGTTGAGTTTTTGTCTGCAATGGTAATTGATACAGAAATAAAATTTTGACACATGCTTTGTTTTGTCATTCTGTATTATGGGATGCTCTTTAAGGATGGTCACTCCTCAAGTTTATTATATCAAGGATTTCAAATTATTATTTTTATTTATTGGAATATGGATCATACATCATTTTATGCATAAAATATTGATAGGTCAGTGTGGTCGTTTTTGAGGCTTTAACGTCTGAAATTTTGGCGGGAAACCGAACTTTTCTAGACTTTTCATTTACTTTGCATTGCGGTAATCAACATTTGAAATTCAATGAAGGGATATCAAGAATTTCCTCAAATTTTGTCAGAAGTCCATTGAAGATGTATACTATCATATTTTGAATAGAAAAGTGGGGGTCAGTGTGCAAAATTTTCTAATACATCATGATGGATAGAATAAGAGGATTCCGAAAGTCAGAGACAGTTTCAAAAACCTGAGGAGTGACCATCCTTAAGACATGTGAGTTACTACTTTCTGTTTATTCATTGAGAATTATAATCATTGTGTACATACTGGTATTGTGTCCACACCTTTAATGTGTCCTCTTACGCTTTTGCACTTATCATATTGATTCAGGGTTCAATTAGCAGGGCCCAGAGATGGCTACCGTCTCTCCAATGTTTAGTTTAAATGAATTTATATAGCTAAATCTAAATATGCTTATGATTTGGATGTAAAATTGAAATGTAATAAAAAAATAAATTGTTATGTTGGAACAGAAATTTTGTTCCCCATTTAAAAAAATGACATTGTAAGAACTGACATGTTTGAAAGATAAATTTTTTTCATTTTTGTGTTGTGGGGGATGGGGATGGAGGTTTGCATGGCACAATTACATAAATGAAGACTTAATGCCTGAATTTCTTCAATATTTGATTATTGTTGACCAAAGCTAACTTATTTATGTCAATCAAATACATGTATGAATGTTCCGGTATTAGTTTGTGTAGATATTGCCAAATGAAGCTAGTCTGTGTGAAAAGTATTTTTATATTAGTGCGAATTTAGATCTCTTGTATTTATATATTATAGTACTAGATATTGATGGAACTTATTTTTTAGTTTTGAATATACAAATGTATATGGTAGCACACAATTACATTCATAAATGATATTTCCACACATTCAAGTTATAGGACATAATAAAATAATTCCTAGATTCTCGTCCATTTTTTCTCAAAATTTGGGGCGGTCGGCGAATTTTATATATTTTAATTTTTATTTTTTATCAGATTTTGGGAAAAATGCTGTCATTTTAAAATAAATTAATGCAAATTGCCAAAAAAAAAAAAAATCAAAATAAGATTTTTGAGGCGGGTGAAAAAAATCAGGGTGGGCGGGGATGAGAATCTAGGATAATTTTTATTGTGGCCTTTATGTATAGATTTTTGGTGAATGGGTCATAAATGATTATTGTGAGTTACAAGTGGATATTGTTACTTATATTTAAGTGCAAAAGATTATGACATAGTGATGCTTCATATTAATTGTTTGGTGAATAAATACAGAATGCAATTAATTGTAAAATTTAGTTGAGAAATATTGATTGAAGTTTGGTTTATGCATTTGTTCAAGAATAGAGGGCCTATCAGAGAACCCTTTAATTTGAACTTTCAATAGAAATATTGTTCACAAAAAAAATTACATAAAACCTTTTAATGTGAAGGGTTCAAAGATTTTCACTGGGTAACCCATATTTATGCATTTTGACATTTTTATACAAAACTTGTTTTTTTCATGGTTGTCAAAGTTTCATATAGATTTCCTTACAAAGACTTGTAGGAGGAATTAATTCTCATATTTGGTTGTGTACATGGGTAGATTATCATGCCATCATTGAAATTTTTACTTTCATTCATTTAAAAAGGAGAAGAGCCTTTATATTGTATAAGAGGTAAGAATTCTATTATATATTAACTGTTAAATCAGTAGTGACCTCTCAAGATATATATTATGGCTAATTGTTAGGAACCAGCCAGTTAGAGTAAGTTGTGTTATAGTAACGGATCTTGTAAAGACATAGTTCTTTTCACACATCATCATATTATTTTTTAACCAAACAGTAAACAAAAAATCAGATATGAACAAGATTGGTCTTGTTTTGATCTGCATATATAGAATATAGATTAGAGACAAGAAAATGGTTCCTTTGCAAGACCTTGTCTCTTGACATTATGTTCAATACCAAAGGATTCTTTATATTTGCTTCAAGTATAGTATATGTCTATATGTATGGATGATGTTGCCTTTACTTTTATATCATGGTGTTTGTATTTGTGAAATTATTTTATGTGTCAAATTTGTGTCAAATTATAATTGATTGTCAATACTTTTTGAAAACAGATATATTAAAATATTATGAGATAGATGCATCTTGGTTATTTTCTTATCCGAGTAGTTACAGTAATGGATATGAAATACAATCCATGTATAGTGTACCAAAGGAGTAGGTGCAGTGAGGGCCTTATTTGGCCTCAAAAAATAGGATTGCTTTAATTTACAATATTTTTTGTTGAAATGTTCTATTGATATGAGTTAACAGTAAACAGCAAGATTACGCAAGTTTTGATGTAGGATTACAGAGTTTTTCAGTGTAGAAAATGGGAAAAATTGCACATTTTGTCGAAAAATGACAAATTTGACCTATTTTGACTACTTTTTCTTAAGAGGAAACATAGAGCGCATGCAAGAACCAAAAAAATATATATATGGGAGGTCTAACACATCTGTACTAACATGCCGATAAAGTATCTTATTGGTTCTTGAATGCGCTCTATATTTTCGATTAGGAAAACCGTTAGAAAAAATGCCAAGTTCTTTGTATTGTTATGAAAACTTTCAAAAATAGCTTAAACATGACGTCAGAACTGTACCCACTGTGACGTCATGGGTTCTAAATTTTGTATTTTTTTCCGTAGTGGGGTCTGAACTTTCAAACAAACATAAAAGAAAATATTCAGGTGCAACTTAAAAAATCACTGAAATTTAGGGCCAAATCACCCCCTGTCCTTTATTTACATCAGTTCATTTTAGTGTCTCTGTGATGGAATGCATTGTGTGTCTCTGTGATAGAATGCCTTGCGTGTCTCTGTGATGAAATGCATTGTATGTCTCTGTGATAGAATGCCTTGCGTGTCTCTGTGATGCAATGCCTTGTGTGTCTCTGTGATAGAATGCCCTGTGTTTTCTGTGATAGAATGCCTTGTGTGTCTCTGTGATAGAATGCCTTGCGTGTCTCTGTGATGCAATGCCTTGTGTGTCTCTGTGATAGAATGCCTTGTGTTTTCTGTGATAGAATGCCTTGTGTGTCTCTGTGATAGAATGCCTTGTGTTTCTCTGATGGAATGCCATGTGTTTTCTGTGATAGAATGCCTTGTGTGTCTCTGTGAGAGAATGCCATGTTTGTCTCTGTGATAGAATGCCTTGTGTTTTCTGTGATAGAATGCCTTGTGTTTCTCTGTGATGGAATGCCATGTGTTTTCTGTGATAGAATGCCTTGTGTGTCTCTGTGATAGAATGCCTTGTGTGTCTCATTATAGAATGCATTTTGTGTCTCTGTGATAGAATGCCATGTGTTTTCTGTGATAGAATGCATTGTGTGTCTCTGTGATGAAATGCATTATGTGTCTCTGTGATAGAATGCCTTGCGTGTCTTTGTGATGAAATGCCTTGTGTGTCTCTGTGATAGAATGCCTAGGGTTTTCTGTGATAGAATGCCTTGTGTCTCTGTGATAGAATGCCTTGTGTTTCTCTGTGATGAAATGCCATGTGTTTTCTGTGATAGAATGCCTTGTGTGTCTCTGTAATAGAATGCCATATGTTTTCTCTGATGAAATGCCCTGTGTCTCTGTGATAGAATGCCTTGTGTATCTCTGATGGAATGCCATGTGTTTTCTGTAATAGAATGCCTTGTTTGTCTCTGTGATAGAATGCCTTGTGTGTCTCTGTGATAGAATGCATTGTGTGTCTCTGTGATAGAATGCATTGTTTTTTCTGTGATAGAAGGCCTTGTGTGTCTCTGTGCTCTGTGATGGAATGCCATGTGTTTTCTGTGATAGAATGCCTTGTGTGTCTCTGTGA
>MJUU01025950.1:113625-143550 GCA_002080025.1 Modiolus philippinarum | reverse complement strand
CTGGTCACTGGACCGCGAAATATAGGTCAAGGTCACATGATTTTGGGTCCGACAGATAGGGTTCGCCGTAAGCTACATATGGACCAAATATAAAGTTCCTACATCAATGGCTTCTGTATTAAAACTTGAGTTTACGCCACCGTCGCCGACGCCGTCATACTTTGCACGCCTATGTCTCGCTTTCGCGACTTTCGTCGCGGGCGAGACAAAAATTACCATCTTAATTTATTTCATATTAATCCTTTGAAGGTCATCCAAAGTCATACTACAGAAACCAATCACAGATTTTAAGGTACATTTGACCATGATTCTTGACATTCTGACCCTAAAATCATTAATGTTTTTTTTTTAAGCTATAAAGCTTTCATGTGTATAACTCCTTGAAGGTTATTTTGAGATATGATGTGGAACAAATTTTCAGGTCAACTAATCTACTTTTTTATAAGTACATGAGACCACTAAACACTTTAACTAAAAATTTATAGGCATGTTCCTTAACCAAACGATCGTCATCTTGTACAAGTTTAAGCTTGTCTTCAGTTCTGCTATGAAAACAAATATTAGTTCTTTAAGCAGATGTGACCTTGACATTTTGATCTTTTGGCCTTATTCTGGTCAAATCTTACTCCTGAAACTTTTATCTGCCTGTTTCACCTCAATTTTTGTATGTAATCTGATGTTATAATGAGAGAAACCAATGTTCAGCTCAAATTACCAATCTCTACTAGAACATGTGATTTTGACATTTGTCCTAATTATACCAAAATATAATCTCTTAAGCGTTTACAGTATGCATATACCAAGAACAAAACAAGACATTTATAATTTAAATAGATTTTTATCATCTTGGAATACAATGATCAATTAGTTATAACAAAACAATAATAGTAATAATAAGTTTCTGGTGTTAACATTTTCTCCAGAATAAATATATTGGTACATATTTTGCACTCTTTTTTCACTACATACAATACAATTAGTCCAAAATTAGCTTGATCTCTTTATTTTTATTATAATTTTAATGTTCAATTGCAATAGCCATTCATCTGTGTAGAAAATAATTAAAATAAGCAAGGGCAAAATTTTGGATGGCAACAGAAATTAAGCCGCTTGTGTTGAAATGCATATTTGTTGACAATAAAGTTATTTTTCATGTCAAATTAAAAAATCTCTTCGAAAAAAGTGTATTATTAGTTTATGATATCTCCTTTCATACTCCTCCAGCAAAGAAAAAAAAAATTCCCTCAAATGATTACATGGTTGAGTATAATACAACATCATGCTATTCCTGGACTAATAGTAAAAGTATCTCTTACATACTGATGTAGATTAAGTAACTACAACAATATTTGTCAAAAATGAACATAGATAAAATGGAAACGATATCACAGTAAAATGCTGATTAGAGAAACCTGCTCTTCAATGACAGAAATGTGGAAATGTTCTGTGATCAGATACAAAGTTAACCACTTATTATCTAGAGTTACTTCCCTTGGACAACACAGTTAATTCCCTTTAATGCTATCCTAATTTTATATGAAAGTGATCTACAGTGTGAGTATTGAAAATGAGGTAAATAAGAATCAATACTGATAATAAAACTAACTAAAAATCAATTTGTTCTTTGGAATTTTTATAGAAAAATTGATAATGCTTTAATTTTGTTGTAAATATTTAGCAGTACAAAAATTTCCAGTATTTTTTATAGAGGCATAAGTTAACTATTTCTGATATGATGGCGTAATTTTTTTTATAAAAATGTCATCAGAGATTATTGTAATACAAGAAATCTTGTTTACCATAAAGAAAATAATTTAAAATTATAGCTAAAATTTTTTTAAACTTACAATAAATCATTCAACATTTGTAAAAACAAACAAATACTTGATAAAAAGTATGTCTTAAAATTATTAACTGTGGGCTTGTTTAAAATGGAAAAAATTAAAATTGCTTGTAATTAATGACCCAAGCTTTTAAATTTGGAAAAATGGTTCCTTTTAAATCTTCTGAAAATCTATGAGTGATTTCGATTAACACATACATGTAGTGTATTTTTGGAACATCAGAAAATAATAAATACACTTTTAGAACACTATCTTGAAATAAGTTTCCCATACTGTAACAAGCACACATCTAACAACCCTACTATGTACTGCTACTAGCACATAAATTACAACCCTTGTTAATAAAAAAAAATACAACCTTAAAAATGACCGATATGTAATCCATTGGAAGACTTTGTCACTAATGAACAAAATATCACAGGGCTCGTGTAGTTCATAATATGAAGGCTTTTATATCTTTTCACAACCTTAAGCATTCAAGTAGTTCTAAAAATATTAAACAAGTACTTTCGTCAAAAATATTTTAAAATATATTTTAATTTCTTTAATACTTGTAAAAGACTCAGTGCCTATAAGTGCATGAAAGGCACAAACGTTTTTGGTCATTTGAACTACTTACATTAAGCTTAAACATGACTGTAAATTCATGGTACTTTTATAAATTAAAATATGGATATAATAATTCATTTTACTTCGTTGTTACTATATTTAGTAATTCTGTACAAATTTTTTAGCACGCAGGTTACATATAATCCATATTTGGGCAATAATTTACATAATGGATGATACCATATATGAAATCACAAATGACTAGATGAGACAACATTTTTAGGTAAATTCAATTTCTTAATTGATCGCTCCAAGTTCATTCGATGACCAACTTGTGTAACTCCAAGGTCTAAATAGTCATTACGGGTAAGATTCTGCAATCTTTTACCGTCTATGCACTTTTGTTGAAAACTTGACTTATATTGCGAATAATTTAAACTGTCCAACCAATCCAGAACATCTAAACACTGCCAATTGTCTATAGATTTTGCACTAAATGGTTTAGGAGTTTGTTTGGATTTGTTCACTATGCCACTTTTACCCTCCCCAAAATCTGGAGGGGGAGGTATAACTGTTGGGATTGTATCGTAACTTTGATCCGTAGTTGAATCCCCAAAACCAGGGGGAGGAGGAGCAATTAATTCCTCATAATTATGTCTTTGTCTTCCATAGCCAGAATCAGCTTGATCATCAGATAATGTTGAAATAGTTGAAACTGATGACACTAAGCTTTCATTGTCTTCCTGATTTAATACAGAACTTTGTCTCGAAACATCACTAAAATTACTCCCACTATCAAAACCAGTGGGTGGAGGAATAATTTCCACTTGTACAGAGTCCCCAAATTCTGGGGGTGGAGGTAAAGCTGATTTGTCTGTTACAGAACTTTCTAATGTTACGCCTTTAAGGGATACTTTCTCATTTGGAATTTTTCCATTTACTTTTGCAGTAGATTCATCAGTTTTATTCAGACTAGCAATTCTGTCTCTAATAGAAGTGTTATTTTGCTTTATAACATCAGTATCCTTGGTTGATTTCATTGACGTGACACCATTTTCTTTATTTTTTGTCACTGTTGACGAATTGTTAGTTAAATTTCCATTTGGTATTTGGCTTACTGAGCTAAACACTTTGGTTCTATCCTTACCCGTAGAAATAATGTTTTTATTTTGATCTCTGACTAAGACTTTTACGTTTGTTGTGTTTTCACTTTTTGTTACGGATGTCACGGGTTTTGTTGGTGTAGATGTCACAATTTTTGTCGGGGAATTTGATTTATTGCTAGGTTTACTAGCATTGTTCGGCACATTGTTAGTAGACGTAACACGAAGTGATGTCTGGCTAGCTTTCTTCTGCAAGTATTCTTGACGTGCTTTTTCTGCAAGAGCAACATAATCAGTGCCACGTGGCGAAGTTGCTGAATTTTCCTTATTTTCTGTTTTTGGTGTGCTTGTTGCCATTGGTTTATCTGATTTTGTTGCTTTAACATCAGTTTCAACTTTCTTTGTTTCTTTTTTAGTTTGCTCTATTTTTGCAGGAATTGTACTCATTATTTTAGTAGGTTCTTTAGTATTTGTTACAGTTTTAGTAGATGGTTTGACTTCCACTTTTGGGGGTTGCTTAACACCTATACTCTTCACTTCAACTGTTGTATTAACTTTTGTTTCTACTTTTTGTTCTGGTTTAGAAACAACAGTAACTGGAGACTTTGGTTTTGGAACTGTCTTCTCGGGTGCTTTTCCTATATTATCACTTGAAAAAGCCAGTTTTGCTGATTGCAATTTCTTTGTTTTCTGTAACTTTGATTCTATAGATTCAACCACTGATTTTTCACCCTTTTCTTCAAGCATTTTACGTCTCCTAGCAACGGCTGCAATAATTGCTGCTTGATTATCATCTACTGGAGGTCCTTCTTTAGTTTGAGGTAAAGCTGAAATTTTAGGTCCTTCTGTGTCCATTCTCTGTTGTCTCTTTTGAACAGCAGCCAGAAGGTCTCCTGCTTGAATTCCTTGTGGTGTATTATTGGTTTTTACTTTTGGCTCGGATTTAGCTAGAGCTGGTGGAGCCGTTTTTGGTAAAGGCGGTGCTGGAGGTTCAGCAGGTGGTAAAGGTGGTGCTGGAGGTGGAGCTGGTGCTGGTGGAGGCATTGGTGGTGCCGGTGGAGCAGATGGCACAACTTCCACTGGCTGTACTACTTCTTCCTTTTTGGGCTCCTCTTTCTTTTTCTCTCCCACTTGTATTTTTGATAATGGCGGACTAGATTTTGGTGATGGCACCTTTGGTGCTGCAGATTTTACACTTGCTGGTGGTGGCGGTGCTGCAGATTTTGTTGCTGGTTGAGCTGGTGCTAAGGATTTTGTTTTCGGCGGTTGTGGTGCCGGTTCTGATGGCGGTGGTGGAATGTTTCCAGTTGGAATGTCAGAACGTAAAGTATAGCGTTTCGAGTCAGAATCACTTGTTTTTCTGTCACCCACTGATATAACAGTCACTTTACTTTTTGTTTTATCATCATCCATATCATAATCAGGCTCTGGCTCATAGTTACTGCTAGTTTTGTCTCTAATGTTAGTATGTACATCGGCAGTAACAAGTAATTTGGCATTAGGATGCTTTTGTAAATATGTCTTAGCACTGTCAAACACTTTATCCTCTGCAAAAGAAACACTATGTTTATCATCACTATGACGACTACCTCCTGAATCAGCAGATTTTGTAGAAACAAGACTAGAATTTCGCTGATGAGCCTTACTTTTGTTTTTTGGCTCATCTGTCATTTTGGCAGAAGCACCAGGTCGAAAACTTGATTCAAAATCTTGTTCTGACACAGATATTGCAGTTTTTTCTGGTCTAGCATATAGTGAAGTCCTACTTCCTGTTGTATTTATAGATACCATTTCAGTTTTTGAAGGCTGGACTACTTCTCCATCCTTTGGTAGTCCAGGAGCAGGTCTTTTGGACCCAGTAGCTCCAGGCGGAGGAGGTGGTGGACCTTTAGGTCTTTCAGATGTTGATGAATAACTTTTCATAGAAATATTATCCTCACCCGGAATAGCATAAACATTAACACCATTATTTTTACGTTGCACACCAACAGACCCAGGAACCACTGGTGTGGCATATACAGGTTCTGGTTTTTTATCAGATAAATCTGGAGTACTTTGTGATCTCTCCATGGCACTTTGTTTTCTATCATTACTATATTTATGTATAATCCTCTCAGACGGACTTCTATGATCACTTTTTTCTGAATCATATCCTTCAATATTTGATAAATCAACACAAGATACACGTTTAGAAGCATGTTTGGCTCGAATTGATGCTGTTTTCTGTTCAGTTGTAACAGGTGGTGTTGGAATACTCTCGTTTTCAAACTCTGCTAAAGCCAAGTCAAGTTGATCTGTAAAAAATAAAACAAAAACTCTTATTAAACAACATGCTTGTATATAGTTTACGAAGTCTACGCATAAACATATTTCATCGAGAGAACAATTCTTTTTTCTAAAATCTTAATGTTATTCTCAAACACAAAAATATATTCCATTGATTTTGAATGTATCAACTTAAACTGTATAAAAATAGGGGAAAAAATTAAAAATATATAGTTTTTACAATGTCATAACATCATTCGGTAGGACTTGTACATCATAATGAAACGGTACCATATGTATAGCTGAAAATTTGCAGATAATCAATATCCTCCCATCAGTATCTCCATTATTTACTGCTTCATTGGTTGACAAAACAAAGTTCAATATAATGATATGCAACTCAAAATTTATGTTTTTTTTATACAGTTTTTTGTAATGAAGGAATTGGAGAAACCAGGATAACAACCAACAGTAATCTGTCATGCAGAAATAAAAGCACACAAAGTTTTTCAAGCAATACTGAACTTTCCTATGAGGCAATGGCAAAGGAAAGCTGCTCCGACATTCTTTACATATAAAGCTTAAGTCAGAAATTGTGTGATTTATTCAACATCTTACAATAATGAATATTTTAAATAAAACCATATCTTGTATAATATACATGTGTCTTTATAAAGTCAGAATTGGAAATCAGATTTTCTATCAGGCAATTCCGAAGTGAATTGCTTAATTCACAAGTTATTTACAACAATAAAAACATTACACTTTTTTCTGATTTTCAACAAAGACTTGACAATAGTAATAAGAAAAAAAAAAATTCCAACTGGAATATTATAAAGTGCTACGACAAAATCTATTACACTGTTTGAGATAGGCAGTGTACTAAAAGCATGTGCTAACACTCGGGAAATGTGCATGAAAGAAAAACATGAAAACAACAAATAAGAAAACATGTAGATGTGAACAATTACCAGAATTTTGTTGTGTATCAGTGTTAGTTTGTTGTTCATTGCCTGTCAAAACAGTGCCTAATATTAATCATAATAACGACATGGAGACTTCATTAAATAAAACTATTTTTGTACGAATTTTTTTTTTTGAAATTTTAACGAAACAAGTCAGGAATACTTAATGGGTATATTCCACATTATTTTCACTAGGAAAATACAAACATTCTTTATTTGTTTAATAAAGATTTATAAATATGATATAAATATATGAAACACAAAACAGTGAACCATGAAAACTAATTCTTATTCAATTTTCAGTTTAATAAACACAAAGTTTGTAATATCGCCAAGAATGTAACAATACTACAGTACATATTGTTCAATTTCAAATGTAAATATTGTCCATTACCTAATTCTATATGTTAACCTTCAGGGCAAAGTAATAAATGTTGTTCAGTGAATTCATATTATTTTTTCCACAAAGTTTCATAAGTAAAACTGATTTTGATGTTAAAAATAAAGGATATTTTTGAATTTGAAGCATGTTTTTTATAAAATAATACCTTATAATCCTAGTGTTATGTGCCCTAAAATACTTCAGTACTAACAATCGATACTGTAATAAAAGTCCCAACACATATTTTTAGAAAATGTGAAGGTGCTTAACTTCCTCTTCCATGTGTATTTTTACATGATATCCAAGAAAACAATAAAAAGTTATAAATATCTTTAATATTAAATTCACATTAGAGAATTTTTAAACTTATAAAGATGCCCTATATTTATGTATTTACTTAACCATTTATCCAAATTTAATATTGCCATCTTAACCTAAGAAAGGAGGCTTAAACTATATCACAACTTTAACCTCATTCATCAAAACCATCTTATTTGACAAAAAAATTAAATATCAAAATAAAATGACACACTAACAAATGTCTGATTAACAAAGGGCTATAATGTGATATTGCAATAATTTCAGTTGAGGTTGAGTTTCAAAACGGGACCCTCTTTAGTAATACAGTGTGGTTTTCATGTAGCTTAATTCTGAGATGGAAGTTTTCAGTCATGTTGATTTTCAAAAAATATGGGGTGAAAAACATAGCCATAACTGTTCTTTTATATAACTTAAAATTTCGAAAGAATAAAAGAAAATTTAGTAGGTGCAAGTCACCAACTCAGTGACCAAGAAACCAACATTCAACAATGAGCCTATTACCATATAAAATCCCGTATTTATATTACTTTTTATGATAATACTGCTATTTACTTCAAGTTGGATTACGGAGGATCAAAGAGGATGTATTTTGAATTTTTATGTTTCCATGTGCTTTATGTTAAAGAACATAAAATCTATCTGTTTTAGGTTGAAGTTTTCACAAAACGGTTTCAGAACAAATATTGCACAAATTGGAGGTGAAAACTGTTTATTGAAAATCCTGTCATTGTGAGAAGTGAAACTTAACAACTGTGATATAAATAAATATTAAAAAACACACACCTAATTCACTCAGTCCTTCTGCAATCTGTCGACCTTTTTCTTTCGAAAGTGAAGTTCTAGGATCTCTTCTCGGAGGCTGTGGAGCTGTGAAAAAATAAACAATTCTGTTTGTAAATTTTTAGTTTAGGTGCTAAAGGAAACATTACTTTGGGTGACTTTTAAATTATGATGACGTTTCAACAGTTTAAATGCCAAAGAAAACATGACTTTCAGAAAATACACAA
The DNA here is from genome assembly GCA_002080025.1 of Modiolus philippinarum. Classification (NCBI taxonomy): domain Eukaryota; kingdom Metazoa; phylum Mollusca; class Bivalvia; order Mytilida; family Modiolidae; genus Modiolus; species Modiolus philippinarum. The sequence goes on along the minus strand of MJUU01025950.1, from coordinate 135,114 downwards.
CTGTAGTGACCAGTAACAAAGAAATGTCACTTACAATAACTTTTAGGCTAATGACCAGTCACCATGTTTAGTGATGAAGAAAACATAACTTTCAGTTTCTAATCAACTTCAGTGACAGAACAGCAATTTTAATGGTGAATTAATCAGTTTCATTTACTACTCAGTTATAGTGAAGACCTCGTGGTGACTTCAAGATGAAGAACAACAATAAAAGTATTGTTCCTTTGCTTGGTTATACCATGTATTTGTTCAGACTTTGTCTTATGTGCATTTACTCCATATCCTTTCATTGTTTACATGTAAACTGTTTGACTGGTATAGTGGCACATACATAGTTGTAAAGGTAACTATAGTACTGGCAGAGTGCCACTGATCTTGGATAAAATGAACTTCATCGATGACATTTGATAATAGACAATTTTAACTTTTGTCTCTTTACAAATTATAAAACAGAAAGTAATTTGTACAGAAATATCTCTATCTGACAATTTGTAAATAAACAAATATCTACCAAGTGTTCTTCCCTGAACAATAAACAGAAAACTTTCAGTTTTATCCTTTAAGGTGACAAAATAAACATAAAAATACAGATAATTTGGTTCATCTTAATGGTTGAATTCCTGTGTAATCTGTCCTATGACAGGTCCGTTTCATTACACTTTTCACGACCGATATGCTATCTTGATCATCCTAAACATGGAAATAACTATGGAGCCTAAAATTTTAACATATTTGTACTTTATTTCTTACACAATGCTATTCTCGGGGATAAAATCCACGTAACTGACTTTATTTTCTACTTTCTTAGACAAAAATAAATGATGTAAAGGAAACATTAGGTAACATGCAACAGACTAATTAGCAATCCATCGTCTGATGACAATACAAAGCTTCTTGTTATTATAAATCACACCAGACTTGGCTGATTTTATCACGTATTAGTGTGTATTTTAAATCTGATCATTTACATTAAGAACATTTTATATTCATGAATCAAATGTTCATTTAATCTAGATTAAAACAGGAAACGCTTGCCTACAAGGAAACAAATTTGTCTTGGATGCTCAGTTCCAAATTTTTATATTTACAAATTCGAACATTTTGACCTTCATCTATCAATTAAAAAAATATTTCTGTGATATTATCTGGTTTGTGTTTTTTCGCTTGCATATAATGTTCTAATATATAATCTTTAATCATATTTAAGTAGTGTTTGAAGAGTCTTGAGAGACAACCCTTCATGTGCCACCTTAAATTGGCATTTTCAAAACAGGTGGTCTTTTAATCCCCTGTGTTTCTAATTCAGCCAATAAAATAACAAAATACAAATATTACAGTAAATCTAAGTTCTGTGGATAGCTATTCCGACAAATTATGTTCTTCAGTGCAAGTAAAAATCAAAACCTAAGACCAAGATTAAGATATACATGTATTTTGTGGAAGACAGTATATGTTTACTTTTACTTCATTTTTTGAAAACTACCCACTATTTCAAATACAAATTTAAAAATGGTAATAATCAAGGGATGAATTATTTATCACATAATATTATTACAAGATATAACTTGGTTTCCAGAATGATTTTATTGACCACATGGACTTAGCAAAAGATGTCAATAGGAAGCCAAATACCACTATGGAATAAAAGAATTGTAATGGACAAATCTGGACTATCAATAACAGAATTCCGCTAAAAAGAGGATTAAAATCGTCCTTGTAGTTTTATCATTTCTCCTTATTGTGTATTTAAAAAATTTAAAATTCTACCTTGTTTTTTAGAACTAGCAGCCCCTCGAGTGGGTAAGGTCATTGTTCCATCAACATGTTGCCAGTTTACAGGGTTCTGTTGTGGACGAACTGTTACAACCTTCATTGCTAACGTATCTCCTGATTGACGTATAACTTGAACCACTCGATCATGAGAAGCACGCACTACATTTTCACCATTAATCTGAAAATGAAAAAGAGGTTAATTGTAAGCAAGTAAAACCAGATTTTAAAACAGTATCTTAAACAACTCTTATAAATGCAAATGTATTTTTGTGGTATTCAGTTGAACCTTGATGGTTAAAACTGCAATGGCTCAAACACCATCGATATCTTGAACCCTTTGTATTCCCTTGACTTAGGTTAGCTTCAACATCTCTTTAGTTCAAGTTGTTTTTATCAGTCCCTTGGGCATTTGGGCCATATAAGTTCCACTGCCAGTCAGTCATTTTTCTGAAATGTTGGAAACACTACGTTATAATTTTCAGTCTCATTTATTAATGCCATCAAATTTGAATTGTAAGTTACAATGTTAATTAAGAACAGTCTTTTTCTGCTCATTATTTCTTTTCTTGAGAGGGACAATGGGTGATAATAAAATAAGTATAAGTTTTTAATCAAATTTTGACTTTGTTCATATGTTGTTTTACCATGTCTCTGTACTTTACATCCTCTGTTCCTTCAATATTCTACTGCCAATGTTTGTACCCAGACGACTTCAATAAATAATGCCTTTTGACAAAACCACAAGAGATGCAAAACTCAATAGAACAGCTGTATTAATTTATAAACTTTATAATGGCTAAAAATTTAAGTATCAAAATTTATCATAGACCTAGAAAAACATTATATTATGACAAGGTTACATAAAATATGACTTTGTCAAGTATAATTAATGTTTTATAAAAATAAAGTTCATGTATAATATATATTATACATTAGACTGTTGTATTTTTTTATACTTTGTAATTTTTTTTGTTTTCATTGTAGGGATAGTTCAGTACTATTTAGAGTAAATCAAAATAATACCATGGCAAACACTCAGGCAAGCATAAATATTTTTTTGTGCCACAAAAACTATGAACTGATTGACAGGAAGTGTTATAAATGGGTTATAAACCTCACAATTACAATACAGATTTATGTAAAATATATTCATAGGTGTCAATAAGTCAACTCTCAATATGAAAACACTAGTTCTCGCCATGACTTATTGTACAATTTTTGTAGGTTCTACAATGGCCTTTTTCAAAAGACTAAGTTGGGTACAGTTTATGAATTCATGAAGATTTAACCACAATTTCTGATGTGATATTCATAGCCGAAAATCTATAGTCTAAATTCAAATATGTATAAACAATGTTAAATATTGTACAGAAAACTGGACATGTCAAATCCTGAATGACGTGTCAAATATTCATGTTTATCTCACTTTTAGGACTTATTTTACTTCATTTCAATCTTTAAAATACCTAACACTAATTTAAATAATCTATTTGATGATAAAAGGTCAGATAATGTTACATTTCACTCTTCAAAAGGAATTTTCTTATTACTTTTCTCCTTATTGAGTTCTTCTTTATCAAATTTAAATTACACTTGTATCATCTTTCATGTTTATTAAGTTTATCAGACATATTTATCTAATGGATCATAAGATCACTTGAAAACTATTTTTGATTTACAAATACCAATAACTTCATTTTAAATATTTTAGACAGATTCCTTGAAATAAAGTCTTTTTCATATGGATATACTATCATACTTTTATAAATTTTGGCATTTATTATTTTGTTATTTTCAAATGTTATTCTGACCACCTGTTTATAGTGCCCACATCATACTGCTTTACAATGCCAAGTTTTCTTACAATCCACTTCATGAGTGCCCTGTGTTTGTCTGTATGTTGTAATCATCCATTAGCTTAAGACACTTGTGCTATTCTCTAGCAAAGGATGGCAGTAATTGTAAGAGCACTTTGCCAAAAGGACAACAGCAAAGACTTGTTTTGTGGTATCATTTTACTTCAAACAAGGAACTGATGAAATATATACGTAACAGTAGTTACAGCCAATGATAGGAACTACCATGATTATGGCACAATATCTTAGCCTTTGTAAGAACCTCAAAAGAAAGATAAATATAGTTTACATATAAGATCCTTGGTAAATAACCCCTTTTATAGATGTCCCTGTATTTTTCCCCTTTATTACGCCAATACTGGCAATAGTGTCAGATATAAGATGTTCTACTGTACTAAAATGACTCTGATGGATAAGCCTTGACCTCACAAAATATTATGGTAATTGCTGCACATTTTGTTGCAAGATCCATATATTTGTCTTGAACAAGGTCTGGGGTTCTATGACTGTAAATCATTCATAAACACATAAAACAAATTTGGACAGTATCTGAAGTATTGTACATTATATCACATGGGGGTAACCTACGTTAGAAGAACACCCAATAAACAAACAAAACCCTACTCGATAAATCAATATTATCTACAAAATATGACATGGAGAGTTTTCAAGTTGTGTACCGTACAAAATTATCTATGAAATTATAAATGTTCCTTGTTTTTATCTATATTAGGTCAGTTTAATATCTTGATCAGTTCTTTCAGTTCTGTAAGCCATTAGATCAAATGATGTTCAAATGCAAGGACATAAGGAAAGATTTTCAGATTTTCAGCAATCTCTGAATCCCATATTTTAGAGACAATTATGAAAAGTAGGATCTGATTTTGATTTGTTTTCAGTTCAATGAAGTAAAGTATAGGGAAAATATCATGAGGTCACCAGTTATCTTGTAGTCCTGATAAATAGAATTAATAAAGATTATTTCATCTTGATCATTGATGTATACATGTAATTATACAGATATGTATCATACTAAATACAATGTATGAATAACAGATGACAATGGAAGCCAGTCAGATTCAAACCATGTATGGAATAAAGAAGAAAAAAAACATTTTCTAAGAATTTACAATCAGTATAAGCCTGATAACTAAATTTTATGTGACGTCAAAGATATGATAGGTCAACTTCATGATAAGTCTTGTCAGATCCTACACAAGTCCAAAGGCCCATAAATAAAAATTTGACAACAGATGAACATAGGTCACAGAAGTCAAAGAGATTTATTTTGTCGAAATCTACAAATTATCCCATCTAATTCCAACCAAATATTACCATATGAACAAATTTTTACACAAAAATAAAAAATAATGGTTCATCCATCAAAAAAATATACTTTGGCACTACCTTGTTGAAACTCATATTACAGATAAATAAGAAAATGTGTTTTAAAGTATTGAGGGAGGAAAATCACGGAAAAAACACATATTGGTTAAATAAGCAAAGAAAGGATATATAATACAATGTACACGAGACTTAGTCTGTACATGGTAAAACCAAGCAATGGAACAATGCTTTTATTGTTGTTCTTCATCTTGTGTTCACCATGAGGCTTTCTACAATGAGCTATGCTAATACCACATTTATAGTAAGTTCAAGACTATACCATCATTTTTCAACATGTGACTAATATTGCTAGTCATAGATAACTACCGGGGTAATTATTTATTACTTATGGATATTCTACCTCTAAAATAAAGTCCCCAGGCTTCAGCCCAGCTCTATCTGCTCGACTCCCTGGGTCCACATTATCCAGGTACTGTAATGCAGGAAATTCTGGTGTTGGGTGAAAGTCCAATTCTCCATTTCTTGTACTTTGAGCTGCAATTAAAAAAATTGCCATTATTATTTTCTTCATCTAAAAAGAACAGGAAATCTATATTTGACGAGAGGCTGCTCGTTATTCCACTTAAACTATACTAGACAATGTGCATGTTACCCCAATACTCACATTTTTAGAATGTCCCTATACAGTGGAAGCCCCTTAAATTGCTTCTTGGGAAAACAGATTTTATATTTAAGGGAAAAAAATTATTTGAATACAAGCCCCTCAAAATTCTCAATATAAGCTACATTTGTTCATTGCAAAAAATATATGTTTTGGTCATATTCAACTCTGAAAAATAATACCAATTGTTTCACAATTTGTATGTCAATCATCGTATAGAGAGATAAATATGTAGTTACATGCATTGTTAAGCAGATCCAACTTGTAAAAAATGTTCAAAGTCCTTTCAAACTGGAAGTTGATATAAACCCTTACAATGTACAAATCTTTACATGTAAGCAGCATACAGAACCCATCAGGCATGCCAGGCAGAAGTGAGCATTTGTGACAAAAATATTGGACAAGTGTATTCCAATACACCAATCACTCATTGAGTTGGGGTATAATAATTGTATATGAAAAGATGATACCTAATATATACATGAAAACCAAATCATAACCTACATTGATTGAGAGATCAATATCTACGAGTCTACATGTCCAAATCAGATATGACTTGTTTCTTAAAACCAGTACCTCTAAAAATCAGCAAATTTCTTTGATTGCAGAAACTAAATTTACGGTAACAATAAACTTCTGTATTTTGTTATTTGACCCCGAAGCAGGAATAGTTTAGTTATAATATTGTCTGTTGAGGTATACAAAGCTCTCCCCTAGCATCATTTTCACCAGACTTCACTCTAAGAGATGATTTTTTCAGATATAAAGATGACAACAGATTGTTATGATTATACAATAGGGTCTGTAAGTCTCTTCATGTGACATCGACATTTCACAATAAAATTGCAATTCGAAAACGTTTCCCGCCAAAACATGACATCGGAGGATTATGAAGTCCACATTTATGTACTCTGAAGTTTCAAAATTGAACGAGACTTACAAACCCTATTGTATCGGAATGTTGGCTGTGCAAGTCCACCTATAAAGTATATTTTCTGGACAAATCACATGCTTATTTTTTGTTTTAGGCCAGACAAATTACATTCTTGGTGCTTAATTTTGTTGTCCTGAATAATAAAAAACATACTACCATTAATTACAAGCAATACAACATGAATGGTATCTTTATATGGCCAATAAGGTCATTAAACAAAACATACTGCATACAAATAATACAATTAGTATGCAATAAAAATATGTATGTAATTAGTACTTTAATTAAGCCCCTACCTTGTTTAATTATATATCTATCTTTTTGTTTCAAATTCCTTCCAGATCTTACTATGTTTCCCATTTTATAATAATTTGTAGTATGTTAAAAATATCGACAATATGTATATTTCAAATCAATGATTTTTATCCAACTTAATACTGTCTTCTGTTGATGATATTATTGTTACACCATCTGTTACAAGCCGGGGTGTTGTCAAGATGTGCTAAATATATATTATAGATTTTGTATCAGTTGTTATACTTCAAAACTTTTTTTAAAGTTTAGAAATTAGTCATAACTCATGTTTCTCTACACAATTTCAATCCAAAATTGTCCCACAAATGTAGTAAAACTGAATCCACTCAAAATCCCTTCATGTAATTGAAGCAAAAAATTGAATCTGTTTGAAATTCACAAAATCCATAAGAAGTACATTCCAAATAGAATTCTTATTCAGACACCATTTCAGTTTTTCTACAATTCCAGAGTCCACAAAAACAGACATCTCCGGCAATTCAAGTTACATCTAATTTTCTTCCTCGATCTTGCAAAAAATACAGATTTAAGTAGTGAATAGAAATGTGTAAGACAGATTAATATCAGCGACTAGTTTAAACATCTCCTAATACTACTCATTGTTCTTCTTTATAACTAAAATATCTGTCTTTTGTCCATTAAAAATCTGAATATATTAGCCATCCAAAATCCATTCATTATCCTAAAGTATAATGGGCAATCCCCAAACTCTTCAATTTTCCTTTTCTTAAAATTATAAATTTAATTTACTGCAAGTTTTGGCACATTCTGAACATCTCTGTCTTTGTTATAAACGAACTTATTTTTTACACCTCAAATCAGAATGGTTCTGTTTCGACTCCTTGATGAAATTAATGAATACATGGTGCTATAAGAGGCTATTACAATATTGACATTCCTTAAGTTAGTTTTTTAACAGTAGGACTTTGTTATATGGTTTATTTAATATAAAGTAGTACTAGAAATATTTATACATAGATTTATTCCATGATTTTAAATCCTTTTAATTATCATAAAAATACAAATCTATCAATACCCTGGCCTATTTTTGTTATAATATATAAAAAACATTTGAAGGACTTTCAATTATGCCTTAATTTAATTAATACATATATGAGCAGTGCTTCAATTAAATTCAAACTTGACACCATTTAAATCAATTGAATGTCATTATTTTCTATTCATTTTAAATTCAATGTCTTTTTATCAAACTTTTTTTTTTAATATCACAAGTGTTTCATTATATATCAAAACAATGCCAAAATCATTATTATCTAATAGATTTAAAATACATTTTCTAAATAGCTCTAGTAACATCAATAAAGTAAAGTTGCATGAAATGAACAAAGCACATGGAACATAGCTACATTTTGACATTGTAAATTTTTGGATATAGTAAACTGAACTGTTACTTTTGGCACATAAAAAATTCTGACTTCAAGGAAATTCATTGCTACTTCAATGATTTTTTTTTTTCAATTTAAAAACCACCTTTTATTTTTTGAATAAAAATAGCAAAAATTATGATTTGTTGGTCATCTATTTTACCTATCTTTACACTGTTGATTTTGGATTTGTTGTCTCTTTAATATTTGCCATTTAACCAAATAGTCAACCTTTTAGCTCATCAACAATCAGTAAAGAGGCTGTGTGATAAAAGATAAAATGCATGGGTTTTCAAAATGATGAGAAAATGCCAGACTATTTTTTAAGTCCCAATAGTTACCACTAACAAATGAAAAAAAAATCTGTACAAAAAGGTAAATAACATCCCCACCTTTAGCAAATTATTTGTGATAAGTAATGAACATTGAAACATTCTTTACATTTTAAAAGTTTAATCTAATCTGTTTCACTATATCAACTTTGCTTAGAGGCAAAATAAACTGATACATGTATATACATCATTCATTTTACATGAATTATTCAAATAAAAAGAGAAACTATTGTCACAGATCAGTCACTCTCTAAACATCAATTAGTTCTTGCAAAAAGTCTGCACAGTTTTAATAGTAAAAACTGCTGCAGTTGCCTACATGTGGAAACTTGAAGGTCACTTTGAATTGGTTGAAACAAAAAAGTCTAGGTTGAAACCAAAGACCATAAAAAATGGAATTTAACCAACCACTTTTATACCCAAAGAACCTTCCAGCAGGTTAGGTTTGAGTATTATGTTCCATTCTATGAATACTTGCCAAAAATGCAACAGACAGGACATGAGTGAAGACCTGAATTTTATGAAAACATATACAAATAAACTTGACTTCAAGATGAAGAACAACAATAAAAACTTTGTTTCTTTGCTTGTTTTTTACCATGTGATTGTAGAGACTTTGTCTCAGGTGCATTTACTCCATATCCTTTCATTCACCATTGACAAGGTTGGACCATATTAAATTAAATACATTTACACCCCTTAGATTTATGCCAGAAGATACAGAATTCTTACTTACATGATTGAGTAAGACTCCTAAACAAAAGTTTTCTAGAGTTTAGACTCATCCTCATCCATGTAAACTGTATATTATTTACTGTTATTACAGATACTGGGACACAGCTTGTCAAGTTCATTTGTTTTTAGTTCAATTTCAATAAATTGATAAAATAATAGCAGTATTAAGTGGTCTATTGTACAAAATCAAATATCAAAATAGATTTATGATATGAGGTGTACACAAAATATCTATGCTCTTGTTTTACAACCAATGAAATTTCATTTTTTTTTAATAGTTATAATGAGCCCTCTTTTTGGTCCTTTTCTTTTACTTTGCTAAGTAAATCAAGATTTAAATTAAATAAGTACATTTTAGAATCTGAGGTTGTAAATCAATATTGTCACAAATTTAGTTTTCCAGTTGCACGTCAGCAGAGCCAGGAAAAAACATATACAGTGGAACCTCCGAATACCGGCCTCCGTCCGGACCAAAGAAATCGGCCTGTATCACTCACCTGGTTTTCATTTGCCACAATCAAGCTAACATTGTAAGTTATACAGTTGAACTTCAGTCTCTCCAACTTTGCTAATTCAAATATGTAACCAATATCTTGAACTGTATTTAAAGTCTGATCATGTTTTACTATATGTCTTCGTTAAACTTTTATGGCAAAAAACATTCTTGCTAAGGACCACATTTTGACACCAGTTTTGAAGTCGAGACATCATTATGTAAATGGCGGTCCACAACAATTTTTAACACCATCAAGTTGCAACATCAATATCTATTTGGAAACAAAATTTTATTGAAGTCGGACAATGTTGAATATTTTGCCTAATTTGGTGGCCATTTTGAAAATGGCAAGCAACAAACAATTCTGAACATAAGTTTTGAAGTTGCCACATCAATACCTATTTGGAAACCAAATTTCATTGAAATGACACAATGTTGAATTTTCCAGCCTTTTTTTGGAGGCCATTTTGAAAACGGCGGTCAATGAACAATTTTCAACACCGGTTTTGAAGTCGCAACATCAATGTCTATTTGGAAACCAAATTTCATTGAAATCAGACAATGCTGAATTTTCCCGCCTTTTTTGACAGCCATTTTGAAAATGGCAGTCAACGAACAATTTTTAACATCAGTTTTGAAGTTGCCACATCAATACCTATTTGGAAACCAAATTTCATTGAAATGACACAATGTTGAATTTTCCCGCTTTTTTTGGCGGCCATTTTGAAAACGGCAGTCAATGAACAATTTTCAACACCGGTTTTGAAGTGGCAACAACAATATCTATTTAGAAACCAAATTTCATTGAAATCAGACAATGTTGAATTTTCTCACCTTTTTTGTCAGCCATTTTGAAAATGGCAGTCAACGAACAATTTTTAACATCAGTTTTGAAGTTGCCACATCAATACCAATTTGGAAACCAAATTCCAAATTTCATTGAAATCGGACAATGTTGAATTTCCCCACCTTTTTTGGCAGCCATTTTGAAAGTAGCGGTCAACGAACAATTTTCAACACTGGTTTTAGAAGTCCCAATATCAATATCTATTTGGAAACCAAATTTCATTGAAATCAGACAATGTTGAAATTTCCCACCTTTTTTGGCGGCCATTTTGAAAATGGAGGTCAACAAACTATTTTCAACGACAGTTTTGAATTCACCAAAGCATGGCAAACATTTCATCATTTTACACTTAACCTTCATCTTCTATAGTTTTGGAAATAAAAGACGAAAAATACAAAAATTAAAAAAATTCAGTGAAAAAAGGGCAATAACTCCTACAAGGGATTTTGGATTTTCTTCAAAATTTCAGGGTGGGTAGATCTTGATATGCTGAACATTTTTGCAATTTAAAGTTGACCCATATCTGTTAGTTTTTCAAATAAAAAATAAAAACTATTAAAATTTTGAAAATTTTACGGAAAAAGGGCAATTACTCCAAGACGGGTTTTCAGATTTTCTTCAAAATTGCAGGGCGGGTAGATCTTGCCATGCTGATCATTTTTACCCCCATTTCAGATTTTTGATATCTGTAACGGTTTTCGAGTTATTTGCAAAATACAGCGATTTACCCCCTATGTTCTATTTTTAGTAACAGCAGCCATGTTGTTTGATCCTCGGACTAATCGAACATAATTTTGAAACTGCATACCCTGGTGATGATTCAGGTCAAGTTTGGATACAATTCACCCAGCAGTTTCAGAGGAGAAGATTTTTGAAATTGCTGACGGACGGACGNAGACCTGAATTTTATGAAAACATATACAAATAAACTTGACTTCAAGATGAAGAACAACAATAAAAACTTTGTTTCTTTGCTTGTTTTTTACCATGTGATTGTAGAGACTTTGTCTCAGGTGCATTTACTCCATATCCTTTCATTCACCATTGACAAGGTTGGACCATATTAAATTAAATACATTTACACCCCTTAGATTTATGCCAGAAGATACAGAATTCTTACTTACATGATTGAGTAAGACTCCTAAACAAAAGTTTTCTAGAGTTTAGACTCATCCTCATCCATGTAAACTGTATATTATTTACTGTTATTACAGATACTGGGACACAGCTTGTCAAGTTCATTTGTTTTTAGTTCAATTTCAATAAATTGATAAAATAATAACAATATTAAGTGGTCTATTGTACAAAATCGAATATCAAAATAGATTTATGATATAAGGTGTACACAAAATATCTATGCTCTTGTTTTACAACCAATGAAATTTAATTTTTTTTTTAATAGTTATAATGAGCCCTCTTTTTGGTCCTTTTCTTTTACTTTGCTAAGTAAATCAAGATTTCAATTAAATAAGTACATAGAAATTATGAGAACTTTGTTGTATTTTAGAATCTGAGGTTGTAAATCATTGATAATATTGTCACAAATTTAGTTTTCCAGTTGCATGTCAGTAGAGCCAGGAGAAAACAGATATTTGTGATGGAAAATGTTAGCTCTACCCCAAAAGATGATGAAATACATCTCCATTTTATTGCAAACTCCCCAAAATACATTTATAAACCAATTTCTAGAATAAAAGGATATTTAGTCTGTGTATGAGCCAAAACATGGCTTTTTGTTCCAACCATAAACCATGGATTTACTTCCTGAAAATTCTAAAGTTGTCCAATCAAAATTAGTATTACAAATATGGCTTCATTAGAATATATATTTTTCTCTAATTTTATGTTCAAATTTGCTGAGGATAATGAAAATTATAGAAGTTTAGGTAAACAGAAATAAACATTGTATCATCCTGATTGACTACACAGGCTAGTTTTGTATTGTTAATTATCAATATATACTGACGTTATGAGGAACATCGGTCAGTTATCTCCCTGTACCAAGTTAGTTATATATGGTTAAAGTGGAGATAATTTCTATTTCAATATCAAAAGAGGCTATTGATATGCTAATTCAAATTATCTCCACTTTGAACCATACAAAAATAACTTGGTACAGGGAGATAACTGACCAATGTTTCTCATACAGGTGATATATGTGGGTAGAATTCATAACATTGCATGAACTTGATCCCTGAGTAACTTTGTGATACTGCTTCATACAACAAACTGCATGGTCCTGATACATGTATAAACAACTGAAACACTACTAGATGGATGAGTTATGATATGTACAGTTGCCATTACTCAATCTTTTTACAAAATTCTTCAGCCAATGGACAAATTAAACTGCAACTTAAAAATTAAGCTTTATAGGATTGTGGATTACATTACACATCAAATAGCATAAAAACTGCAGATCATCAATAATGTTTTAAGTTCAAAAGAGTACATATGTCAGTAATGATGGAAGATGATTCAATTTTTAACATGGCGAAGTACTTTACTTATAACGACAAAGGTCAAGGGTTAAGTCTGGATCATTTGTTTATATTTACAGATATTTAAACATCGCATTGCAAAGAAACATATTTGTTATTCATCTCTTTTTATTATTCCTTTGGAACTTTTTTAATTTAAAATTTCATAAAATTTGAAAATAAACAAAGGGAAACAACTCTTGGTAAGAACAGGTAAAATTTAACAAAAGTGTGTGTTTAATGACCATTTTGTAGTTAATTTTGTGAACAAGGGTATTTTAATTGTCCCATTTAAAAGAGACATGTCAATTAATGGCTGGTTAGATTCTGACTTAGTACTGGTACATAGTCATTACCTGGTCTTCAGAGTGGCCGTATTCTCATAAACTTCTGTCTAAATATTTGTTAAATGGGCTGTGATAATTTGACCATTTTAAGTTTATGTTATAAAACAAAACACACATTTACATTAAATTCTAGTGTGTATGATTTCAATATTCTGGTTTATTTCTTTACTATCAAAATCAATCCATGACCTTAAATCACAAAACTTGAGAGAATTTTAGGCCATGCAAAGTTAATTTGTCTTATGATTCTCATTTTTGTGCTTACAAAATACCAACCATGTCAACAACCTTTAAGTGTCATGCTTAATGACTTGTATGTTTTACTTAAAAGGGAATTTAATCTCCATTGTATCTCTGTGGTATACAGGACAATAAACTAGCTTGTAAATTATTTTTATATACCTTGACATTCATAACCACCCAATATTTGTAAGAACCATCAAGTTCTAACAGTTTTAACTTCTAAACTTAACTTTATTCCAATGAGAACAAAATTTTTACTGTGACTTAATGTATGAAAGTTCACTGGTCAGTATTTTAGTTCAGGGCATTTGGATGTCAATTTGAAATGTAGCATCTGTTTGTTTCAGTACATAGGGGCATGTTATTTACATATTAACCTCATTTCTGTTTATGTTCCATTTACCACAAGGAATTTTAAGTTTGCAATGATTTCTCATTTATGTAGCTTTTACTATTTTACAAGCCTATTTTGCTGTTAAAAAAGGAACACTAAACTGAAAGACGAAATAAGTACTTTGTACCAACCTGTTACCATGTCAACATAAAATGTGATTTCAAAATAATGACTTTACACCTAAACATGGTTTACATCTACAATGCAGTATTTTGAAAAGATTTTTTGCCAACAAGGTCTTCTTTCAGGTAGCATTTAAAAGCTTTTGTTCCTTTTCTTGCTGAGTTGATTTAAACTGACAAAGAGATATAGGGATAATGTGAATGAGACAAGGTTAAAACAAGCAAACACCCCAAAAAATACAAAAAGACATCATTAAACCGTCTGGAATAATACAGATCAACATAGAAATGCAATAAAACTGATAATTCAACAAAAAAACTTATTATAAGTCTCTCTTCTTTAAACAACAATATTGCAGTATTTATACAAACAATACAAACAAATATTTGTACATTTGATGCATCATACCTTAAACTTGATCCATTAAGACTACTAATGCCATTTTATTGAAAACAAAAAATTCTTTTTTTTTGTTTGGAATTTTGCAGAAACTCCAGCAATTTGGCAAGAAGTAAGGACACGTCTAAAAACCACCAGTAAGACTGTTCTACTGGAAATTTGAAATTAAAACCAGCAATCTGACGGAAAACATAAGATCAGGTGATAATGGTATAGATTAAACATCACAACAGTGATCACTTTCAGTATCACATTTACCAAGGATAGGTTCTTATTATATATTCTATATCACTATTCAGTGTGTAACTGAGCATTAATGTATATACTTAATATGGCAAAAAATGGGTATCTACCACAGACAGGTATATATGAAAACTGACCTGGAAAATTTATATGTCAAAAAATTTACAATTCATTATTCAGGAGATTAAGTTCTAAACAGGTACATCACCTCTTGTGTTCAGTATTTTGAATCTATTATGGATCATATTTAGTTCAGATTTGAATTTCTAATAAGGACTCTTTATATATAAATCTTACAGCCTTTATATCTTGTGACTGCATGACCAGAAAGTTCACATACAAAATAGCATGAAATTTGTATGCTGTGTTCACACAGACAAGTTAATTGGAATTGAATTTGAATTCAAACTCTTTATCCTGTCCGCATGTTATTTTTTCAATTGAATTGGAATGCACATTCCAATTCGAATTTTCTAATTCCATATGTTTTTATTGATTTCAAATGATGTTTGGATACAGAATTGGAACACAGCAGTACTAACGGTTGGCTTCTTAAAAATGTTTGAGAACATTATGCAGTGCAATATATTTTTTGTAAACATGTGCTTTAATTTTTGTGATTTTATAAAAAAAAAAAATATTTTGCAATAATGAAATCTTGACACTGAAGTCCATATTGCATGCGATTGCATGTACATACATGCATATCAGTTTAGGAGTGCTTATATAAGTGTGTCACAGCTGATTTTTACATGTAATTATCGTGTTATGACATTAAAAAACAAGAAAATAGTTTGTGTATATATAAAATAAGATTCATAACATAAATATCTAATACTACTGATTAATCTTAGCTAAAGGCAATGAATATTTACATGTTCAATTACATATACCCTTATATGACAACCTTAGTGTACACCTAATCTATATATAATATTACAGAGTCTATGCTTACAAAAGTTCAGTCTATCATTTATCATGATTCAAAGTAAATAAAATATCCACCTATAACTTGGCTTGTTGTCGATTAAAAGTTTGAATATGTTGTGATGTATGAGACAATCAGGGTGCTTTTGTCAGAAATTTTAACATATCAGACAATCAGGGTGCTATGTCAGTAATTTTAACATATGAGACAATCAGGGTGCTTTTGTCTGAAATTTTAACATATGAGACAATCAAGGTGCTTTTGTCAGTAATTTTAACATATGAGACAATCAAGGTGCTCTGTCAGTAATTTTTAATATATGAGACAATCAGGGTGCTTTTGTCAGTAATTTTAACATATGAGACAATCTTGGTGCTTTTGTCAGAAATTCTAACATATGAGACAATCAGGGTGCTTTTGTCAGTAATTCTAATATGACTCTCTTCTTTCGCTTTGGAAACAAAGCTATGTACTAATTCCAACAATATTTTTAGCACATGCGTATATTTTCTTACAAAAGGACATTTGTACTTGAACAATTTCACATTTTATTAACTCAATATTCATTTTATTTTGTGCAAATAAAGTTTTAAGAAATTAATCACCCAAAAATTCACATCAAATAATGACAACAATAGAAATTTACAACAGTTACTAAATTTAAGACTCAGAACTGAAATTGACATAACCGTAACCTAGCAACGAATGTGTTGTTGTTATGAAATCTTATCTATGTTGCATATCATGCTCTACGATTTAAATATGAATTTTTTTTTTAATTTTAACATTACTAAAATTATAAATATGAGTTTTATTCCTTTTCTTTCTTTTTTTTTTTTTTTTGCTTCAAAAATAATATAACTAAGCAGTCATATAAATCAGAAATATCACAAGCTCACACTTATACTCGCTTCGATATTAAAATATCCGTATTTTATGTTTTATAACAGATTATTTGTATTAATTTATAAGCTAATTAGCCACTTGTTTTAATAAAACAATGAATGTAGATTTTTCTTTGTCCATTTATGTGTATTCGTATGCAGTTTTCGGACATGTTTCAACTCTAGTGCAAAACCAAATGTTGTCCTCTAAGAGCCGCTTCGAATGTTCAAAACTCTTCTTAAATATATTAGAATCGAAATAGATTATTGCAATTGGGCTCTATACGAATTAGAACATGGTCAGGCCTTAGATTTGTCTTCATTTTATACCTCGCTTTCGCTCGGTATAAAATATTGACAAATATAAGGTCTGCCCATGTTCTAATTCGCATAGAGCCCGCTTGCAATAATCTATTTCTTAATTTTAACATATGAGACAATCATGGTGCTTTTGTCAGAAATTCTAACATATGAGACAATCAGGGTGCTTTTGTCAGTAATTTTAACATATGAGACAATCATGGTGCTTTTGTCAGAAATTCTAACATATGAGACAATCAGGGTGCTTTTGTCAGTAATTTTAACATATGAGAGCATCAGGGTGCTTTTGTCTGTAATTTTAACATATGAGAGCATCAGGGTGCTTTTGTCGGTAATTTTAACATATGAGACAAGCAGGGTGCTTTTGTCATTAATTTAAACATATGAGACAATCAGGGTGCTTTTGTCAGTAATTTTGACATATGAGACAATCAGGGTGCTATGTCAGTAATTTTAACATATGAGACAATCAGGGTGCTTTTGTCAGTTATTTTAACTGTAACTTTACAATTATTTCTATGTGAGTTAGTAAGAAATACCATAAGACCTGGCGATATTATCTCCAAAGACTTAAAAACAAACTCAAATATCTCATTTTCAAAGCAAATTTTTTTTAATCATTTCACATTTTAACAATTTTTAGAAACAACCTAACAACTAAAGTCCTAATATGTCCACTTTTAAACTTAACAATGATAAAAATAACATTTATTTTGTATGCATATTTTGCAGTTATTGACTTGTGGACATTTTCCCATATATAATTACATTTTCTTTGACATCTAACATGTTTTACTGGGTTGTTGATACATTACGTATCCACAATACCCAGGGGACTGATTAAATGAAAAATCAGAAAACTTTAATATACATCTTGATACTTTTTGCTTTTACCAATCCTATAGTTTTTGAATTGTGTTTTGTTTTTCTAGTTATACTATATTTGGCTACATTTCTTGATGAAACTACATTAAAGGATCATTCCAAAGGACAAACCCATAATGATAAAATCATCCATTATACCACAGTTTTATCTTGATTGATGTAATAAAAACCTGCAGTTTGTATTATTATTGATTATGTATCATCCAGGTAATGTATCAGTCTCCAATGTTTTGTACATTCATTCATTTTCATGATTACAGATTTTGACAAATTTGGTAAACAACAAATTAATGAATCCATGTTGTTGTATTCAGTTTGACTCAGGTTCTAGTGTGTTTAGACATTTGCTAGAGCAGCTAAAATTGTATTTTTGAATACTGATTAAGGAACCCAATGATGTTAAGGTTTTTTTTACACAAATTTATCTCAGGTAATGACAGATCTGCTGAAGAAATTTAGACCAGCCTTCCCTTGATCTAAATAATTTTATTCAGATCACTTTTAAGAGAGGATCAGTATAAAACACTAAATGCAGTTGAACTTTGATGACTTGAACACTGAAGGGACCTTTAAAAATAGTTCGAGCCAACAGGGTGTTCCAGATATGGAGGTTGAACTATGTTTAAACTTGAATAAAGGGACCACAAAATGGTTCCAGGCATCCATGGTGTTTGACTTATTGCAGTTCATGTCATCAAAGTCCTACTGTAGTCCTATCTTCCCATCACTTCAATCAATTAATTTTGTATACTACTAAATGTATAACTGTTTCACAATACTTTTTTCAGTATCAATGTAGGTTGTGCCACAACTTCAATTTGTCTGATTGGTAAGATGTTTCCACGAAACCAATACTTACATTTAGCTCCCCGGAGTACAAATCCATAACCTTCTGTTCCTTTCTGTAATACAACTGTTCTTGGAGCATAGTCACTGTAATGTAATAATCATTATAAATTTGTGTTATAGTCATGAATTAGTTGTTTTTGTTTTGTACAGTCTCTGGAATCACTTGTTTTTTCTTGTCAAATCTTGTTTGTATTTATTTTGTCACTTCTAAAGGAATACAAGTGGAGCTGAGACTTATAAATTATTACTGATTTTGACTTCACACTAGACTTTTTTTTATTGTCATTATGACAGAGCCACAAACGGAGCTGATCATGTTTAACATCCAGAGCATCTGATGATACCTCCAGTTTTGTGGGGTGTTCACACTACTTTAGTTTTGTTGTTCACACTACTTTAGTTTTGTTGTTCACAGTAGTTTAGTTTTGTTGATCACACTACTTTAGTTTGTTTACACTACTTTAGTTTTGTTGTTCACACTACTTTAGTTTTGTTGTTCACACTAGTTTAGTTTTGTTGATCACACTACTTTAGTTTTGTTTACACTACTTTAGTTTTGTTGTTCGCACTACTTTAGTTTTGTTGTTCACATATTTTAGTTTTGTTGAGCACCTGATGATACCTCCGGTTTTGTGGGGGTGTTCACACTGCTAGAACTTCAGTTTTGTGGAGTGTTCACACTGCTAGTACTCCAGTTTTGTGGGGGTGTTCACACTGCTAATGGTACTTTAGTTTTGTTGCACTTTTGTTCATTTTTTATTTAGCTGTTTTACCTTTGTCATATTGTCTCTGGTCATGTTACCACTGTATTGCAGTGGTTTTTTTTATTTCACCTTTTTCTGCCTTTTTGTTTCAGTATTCATTTACCAATATACCATATTCAATTCTGTCACATCTTTGTTTGTCTGACCCAGCAAAATTTTCTTAACTTAAATTGTGTTTGTTAGGTTGTTGATTGACATTTTGAACATGCAATGTGACAATTGCACAGTTGCTGACTTTGTTGCAATTTGAACCATACAACTTTACAAGACATCTATTCAGCTATGCAAATATAAGAGTACATGCAATGTGAAAATTGCACACTTGCTGTCTTGTTGCAATTTGTCCCATAGACATGATAGAACAAGAATTATTCAGCTATGCACATATAAATTACATAAAATTAAGTTATCCTACGATTTTTTGTGAAAATATTTCTTGAAGGATTACTTGAAACAATACACATAAAAGACAGCACAAAACTAACTTCCAAATACGAGGAGAATGGTAATACATGTCCTAATTTTGAATTTTGCTTGTCTTGTTTTCTATCTGATGTAACTTGTATTATTTCCAAGCTGTATTAGATGACAATACATTGATGTAGATCCATAAAACTACCTTTACTAAAATTACATTAAATAACCCTGTCCCTCCAAACTTTCTGGCCTTATGGTGAAGGTGTTCCCTGCTTACAGGGACAACTATTGTTATCTTAGTGTGATAGCCTTTATAAAGAAGAACCCTTTGAAGTAAGGGTCGTATGAGGGAGTTCAGTAACATGAACCAAATATTGAAATATTTTATCCCTACTATGTTATAGAATACTACTACACTATTTTCTCATTATCACTCCTAATTTTAATGCACAAAAAATAATATGAAGATCTGGGACAAAAGTACTTGCACAAAGAGATTTTTTTCATATATATATATCTCACATAGAACCACATCTAAAAAAAATTGTAAAGTCAATTCTTATACTCCATATTGATGAGACTCATTAAGGTACATAGGTCAATATAATTTTCTGACCAGGCAATTGGAACAGGAAGTATACAGACAAAATTCAAGCTAGATCAACACAGTTTTTTTTACAGTTTATGTTCAAAGAGTTTGATGTATTTTTTTCTGAAAGTATATTACCAACAATTTACGATTCATAATTTGGCATTTTTTGCCACACTTGCTCAAAATCCTTCAAAACTTCAAACATAGAAGTCCTTCAAAGAACTGTGTCATACATGAAAATCATGATATTTCCTTGTCCGACATAAACAGATAAAATTTAAGAATTGTTGTCACTTACATTTGCTGGATTTTTAATCTAACAACTGGTCGTACCAAGGTTAAAGTAGATTTATGTTTTTTTAACTTCTTTTTAAACATTTCCTTATCATAGTATTCAGTCCAAAAACATAACAATACGAGTTAAATCAGGACTTATTTTCCAAATTGTATAATAATATACACTGTGGTTATAACATGAAAACAATACACTTGCGTATTCACAAAAGAAGCATTTTTTTAAATGGAAATTGCTGAAAACTGAAGTTATCAAAATGAAAATCACAGATTGTCGACCAAAATCCAATTGGTTAACTCCGGCAAAAAGATGAAAAAGAAATATAATCTAATCATCACAACTCTTGACTTGGACTTCGATTATCATATCTAATCATATTTATAACAAACTCTAATTTTAGTGATATGACGTAATTTTTTTTTATTTCCTGAATGAAATTTATGAAATACGGAAAAAATTACCGAAACCTTAAAAAACAAAAATTCTTCTTTTTCATGTAAACAAAATAATTCATATTCAGTTATATAGTTCTTTATTTTTATAAAGGAATTTGCAATACATGAATATTTGCATGACATTGTATATCTTTGAAAAATTCTAAACCTGTTATAAAACAAGAGAATCAAACAAAATACCACTCCCCT
>MJUU01025950.1:57768-113577 GCA_002080025.1 Modiolus philippinarum | reverse complement strand
TATTAAAGTTTTCTGTAGACAAAAATGCTCTATAAAAAAATTCTCAAGTATAAAATCCAAGAGCTATTAAGAGATGTGATTAAAAGTTCATATAACGTACTATAAAGTATATCAGGTACAAATATTGACTTATGGCTGAATTAAAATACTGCATGATTCCTAGTCATTCATGATATATAAATGATTTTTTCAAGACCTTTTTATATGCTAAAAATATCATCAAAGTATTTAAAATGAAAAACTTTTCTAGGTGAAACATTCTAAACAACACATTCAAACCAGTACTTTGATATTTCCAGTGAAAAAAATCAATTAAAATCTTTTATCTCTGATAAAAAATGATGGGTGCAAAATCACAATAATCATTTTTTGAGTTCAAGAAGGAATCTTGCATGTTTTGAGCATTAAAAATTTGAATCGATTCATTTTGTATGAAGTCAATAATAAATGAAAGAAATAATTTCCAAATGTAAAGGATTGATTTTCCAAGTTTTGTCACAGTAATATAAAATACAGAGTGCCCAGGGTGTGAATTAAATGTACGACCAGTATATGATGCGAGATTGTGACAAAAAAGTCCATGTGAAAACAAGGGATGTTGGGCATAATTTATGAGACATTGAAACCAGGAAATTTAAGCCTGTTTAAGAGTAAACAAAATATTCCCACCTGCAAAATAGGAAAGCAAACTTGATCAATTTCTAGAAAGAACCACGTTTCCTCCCTATTGTGACCCTATGGAGATCCCGCTTTTTGTTATTATTGGTATGCTAATGCTTTCAATGACACAAAAAAAAACATTTTGTTTTATTCTGAAAAATATCTCGCTATAATTGAAAAGTTTTTCAGTTTTCACTATTGTCAGTGCTACAACAGAAAACACAAATTTAAGTAGTGAGTACCAGTAACAACACAAGAATTTTTTACACCAACTAAGCTGAAATTACACAATATCAAGACACATTATTTCGATTGCACTTGAAAAATTATAAATTTTCAATCTTTCACTGAAAATGACACCTAATGAAAAATGTTCTTATTATTCAGATTGTCCTATTGAATTAATTTACAGGTCACAGACAGAGAATCTAGCCACATAACTGTCACTATCTGACATTGTAATGGCAGACCTGTAACAAGGATATAAATACTTCATCATTGTTTGAAACACCTCAGGTGATAAACATCATGTCCTTTTCACATGTCCTACAAGAGCTGTAAAGTAAATGTCCAAGATTTGTTCTTTGTTTAAATATGGGTGTTCTAGGGAACACACTTGTCACATGCTCTTGTATAGTTGACTTAGTCCAAAAACCACTTATACCTGAAAATATAGAGGTGCTGTGCACTTCTCCGATAAAATAGGAGAGTCAATCAAGTTGCTTGTAAAAGTACCAGAGGTTTTTAAGGAGGAATGGCCAATATTGGCCAATATGGCCAATGTAAATCCTGCAAGCAACACAAATTTTTACAAAAGAATACTCTGTTTGTTCTGCTCCTTAAATGATTTCTTAATACTCAATAATCATCCAAATCCATAGTATTTTCATGATAACTCTAGGCTATGACTTAGGTAGGTACAAGTATTTCCTTGGCAAAATATCCACAGAAACAAACAATGACACACTGAAATATGTCTAGGAAAATAGGTCTATGTAAAGTGCTTTCAGGTGAATCTAGGAGTGTGGGCAATGTTAAAATAGTACCTAGGAAAAGGTTTAAAATAAGCAATCAGTAAAAAAAATGCCACAGGATAGACATGAATCAGGGGTATAAAGAACTTAAATTTTGATTCTGTTCATTACCGATTTTATTAATTATGAAAATCTGCCGATCAAAAATTTAAACTGCTCAGTCATACAAAATTCTTCTTAACTGATCGATAATTGTGATTCAAATGTTTATTTATATTTCTAGATTTACACCTGGATACTGTAATTATCTAGGTCATACAATTGATTTGCTCCCAATTAGTAATTTTTCACAAATTGAAAGATGGCTGATGTCATAGCACAAATTTAGAAAAATTTTCTACAGAAAAATTCCACCCATAATTGAGTAATGGTAGGTGTGTAAATGCCAAGTCAGGCTATTCAAATCACTGATGTTTTTCTTGTTTACTTGTTGTTGTTTATATTTGTTTGCTAGTTGAAATGCTGTTTATTATCTTCTTTTATGTTAAAAATACAAAAAGCCCTATGCATGTTACAAAGTTTGTACAAGCATACAGCGTCACGTTCTAAAATTCTTAAAAAAATATAGCCATTTATCATGATAGGTCAAACCGCACCAAAATCTTTCAACGCAAGACAAATGGGCCTACTCCCAAGAAAACATGAGAATATGATTCAAATTTGTTGGTTTTACCAATCCTTTGTGTAAATCAATAGATAACAAACAATTTGAGATTATTACGTAATTTTGTTTGCCAATTTGTGTAATAGATTACAAGGTTATTAAATGACTTGGCTTATGGATAATTCAAAATAAACTAAATTTCAAGTGTTATTTTATAATTTGTTGAAATTGATTGTAGCATAATACAGAAACTATGGAGAACTGCATTTCCTTTGTATAAAGCCATGTCCTTATTCCGTTAGACTTTTATGGTGGCCTTAAAGAAGATAAAGTAAGTGGCCGTACACAAAATCTTAAAAGTGTACCCTATGAACATGATGGAAGGATATTTTGTACAAAAAGTAGAAAAGAGAGTAAACTTTTGACCTTATGAACATACTTGACAAAACATTGTGAAAAGCCAAATTACCTGTCATTCTAAAATTTAAAATCTACCTTAAACAACATACAAAACTAGTCTTCATGTCCAACGTATCAAGGTATCAATGGTCGATTATGTACATTCATCTAACTTGAAAAAAAAACAGGGATTTTTATGCTAGCTGACTAAAACTAAATTACTCTGTCAATCTTAAATGAAAGTCAAGAATGTTTGTATTCTTGTATTCAATGGTTTGTATTCTTGTATTCAATGTTTTAAACACAATTGAACATAAAAAATTTACACACACAAAAAAAAATTTTGAAACCAGTAATATTTCCCAAATTATCCTGTCAAAAATAGTAGCCAGACTGATTTTAGATAGATAATCAAGATATCCTTCATAAATTCAGACAAAAAGAACATTTGATAAATTTTTAAGTATATGAATGAAGCAAAGGGATGTGTTTCTAAGCCTCACTCAGTAAAACTATACTCAAGAAACTCAAAAAATATTTAAAAAAAAGGAAATCATTAAATAGCATTCTTAACATATTATGCCCTATTTGCTGAATACCAATAACCATAATCTTGACCCTATACAAATGTTCAGATTTTGAAGTATCTTCAAGTACAAACCTTACCACATTAATGGTGAAAATGGTGGTGGCGGTGGTGTCATACGGAGAATGGACGGTGGTGGTGTCATACGGAGTATGGGCGGTGGTGGTGTCATTTGAAACATAGATGGAGCTGCTGTTTGACATCTCCGCACTAGAATAACATTTTTTACTTTTGGTTGTTTTTTCTTGTTACGATTGACCTTGTACATACGTACTGGTACATGTATAAAAAACATCCTATTTCCATCCATTGTTATATTAATTCATTATCAACAGACACATGAAAAAATAAATCCCAAATTCCATATACTGTAAGTCCCAAATGTGATTAAAACAACATTGTATGTATTTGTATTCCAACAGCAAATTCATCAAAAATCTGATCAGCTACAAACAATACGATTGTCCCAGCAGAGCTAAATGTATATGCTTGAGAAACAAATCCATTATCTTTGAATTCGTATGACCCCCATGCATGCCCATACAAAATCATAACTTTAAGACTTGCTATCCTACATTAAAACTAATTGAGGTTTAAGACATTGTTGTGTTCAAATCCAAAATCTTTCTACACAGAGCTTAAAGATTTAAAATAAAAAGATTAACTAAACATTCTTTGTGTTATACAAAATGCAAGAATATTTTGTACATGCAATGGCTCAGTACAGTTTTTTATTTCTATTGAGTTTCCCACCTTTATTAATTTCTAAATCAATATATCTAAAATAATGGAAAAGAACTTTTTCCTTTCATTCAGAGGTTATCAAAAATTTATAGTAATGAAACTGAACTGAATGCAAATATATGTCTGTTTGAGAAATAATTCATAATGAAATGTTATGGAATGAATTGATTTTTCTTTATTCCTGATATTATCATTTTTGATATGTTATTGCAGGAATGCAATGTCAGAATTAAAGTTGCATGTTGAAATTTTATCAATTTCAAAAAAACATGTTAAATAGCATCACTCAACAAGGCAACACCTTGAAAAACAGCAAATATGTTCCACGAAAATAACCCTCTTCTGTTCTCTACTAATTTATCTTGTTTTGGTACTTCATTTGGATTTTTTGCTTTCAATTTGGTTCTTTCTTTGATATGGTACTTTATTTGGATTTTGTCTTTGTTTTGGTGCCTAATTTGGATTTGGCTTTGTTTTGGTTACTCTTTTAGGGCTTTATTTGGTATTTTGTCTGAATTGTGGCTTGCTTTGGTTCTTCATTCGGATTTTGGCTTTGATTTGATTTTTTTTTGGATTTTGGCTTTGATTTGGTTCTTGATTTGGATTCTGGCTTTGATTTGGTTCTTTATTTGGATTTTGGCTTTGATTTGGTTCTTTATTTGGATTTTGGCTTTGATTTGGTTCTTGATTTGGATTTTGGCTTTGATTTAGTTCTTTATTTGAATTTTGGCTTTGATTTGGTTCTTCATTTGGATTTTGGCTTTGACTTGGTTCTTGATTTGGATTTTGGCTTTGACTTAGTTCTTCATTTGAATTTTGGCTTTGACTTGGTTCTTCATTTGAATTATGGCTTTGATTTGGTTCTTTTGGGGATTTTGGCTTTGATTTGGTTCTTTATTTGGATTTTGGCTTTGATTTGGTTCTTTATTTGGATTTTGGCGTTGTTTTGGCAAAATTTACATACAGTTCAACAAATAATGTCATTTATCATTGTCCTAATAGGCTTCAAAATTGAAATGTAAACACAACATACTGCAACTATTTCTGATGGACCCATTGACAAGACTGAATTCTATGAAGTGACTTTAGATACTCAAGACTCAAAGAGGTAACACTCGGACAAGACATTCTTCACATATATCTGATGATCATAGTTACCAATGACCACAAATATTTTGCTAAGAATTATAGGATTACGCATGAAAGTTGTTTTGAACATCACACAGATTTAACAAATTTCTCCCATGTTAGGCCATGGCTCTTCTTTATCACATGACTATGACACGTATTGTACTAATATTTGATTTTTTTCTTATCTAAACTGTACTTGAAATTGGCAAAAGATCTTTCTTGACAAGACATATAGTTGTGTGATGTGAAAGGATAAAAATTCTTCTCTAAATATTTAAAATAACACATATCAGGATAATCCCCCTCCCAGTACAATGAAATTCAACAAGACTAGACAAACAAATACTAAATCCTTTTTGAAGGTAATAAAGTTCGCGATTCAAATTTTTTCTTCTACTTAAGACTAAGGTAAAATGATATGGCACAAACAAAAGACGTCACACATCAAAGGGCAGGGTTTGTCATCCACATAATAGCAATCCTACGGGATGCCATTGTTATATTGACATAGTTTCTACGCAGCCTTCTACATTTCGTAAAAGATATTTTAAATATTTATCAATTTTATCACAACTGGAAACGGTGTCACATTATATGACATGAAAAACGGTACACATTGTGTTTTATAGATATCTACAGAGACACCTAGGACAATCCTAAATATCGGCCAGTTACCTCCAAATTTAAGTTTTAACAACATAAAAATGTGTTAATCATTTTATATACAATGTAAACACCCTTGTTTGGGAACCCATTTAAATAAGAAAATATTGTTCAACCAATGGATTTCTAAAAACAATGAACAATTAAGTTCAAGCGTGGTTGAGTATGTGGTTTATAATTTGCGGAGGATTCTAAGTGGGTATAATTAAACATTGTGTAAATTATTCAAAGACCTCCAACTATGTTTTTTTCAATAGGTGTGAAAGAAGAGGTAACAAGACAACATTACAATAACAGCCCATTCAAAAATTCTTCTGCTCCCAATACACATACATTGTAAAATATAGGTTCAACTACAGACAGTATCGTAGGAAACCTGTTGTATTTCATGTTCATCTTCAACTTTTTTAAGCCACCATGTGTTACTCTTGTCTATCAAGTCTGCTGACCATCATAAGTGTCTTTAGGACCAAGCTTATGGATGGGAAATCTTATCTTCTAGATTTAGCTTATTATTACTAATTTGGCAAATCAAAACTTTTTGAAAGTTGGCATTTTTGACTACATAATCAATTCAAAGTGAATTAAAAAAATCGGTGCCAAAAAATCTCCTTACTTTTTATGCTGTTTTACAAACATAAGGACAGTTCTTTTATATTACAGAATACTCCATTTTTCTTACTTCTAATAAAGGTAATGTTAAAGAGCAAGCATTAGGATGTATATGTTGTTCTGCAGTAAGATATTTTCAATGATTTTCTTTTTAAGAAACATACAAAGACCACAAAAACCACAATGTACCCAAATATACCGAGTAATAAGGACTAACTTCTAAGTTCATAGTTTCCACTTCCCTATGCCATTTGTGTACTATATGATCCTTTTTACACTCCGACATCTTAACTTGTATATCCTGTGTACAAATT
The DNA here is from genome assembly GCA_002080025.1 of Modiolus philippinarum. Taxonomy (NCBI): domain Eukaryota; kingdom Metazoa; phylum Mollusca; class Bivalvia; order Mytilida; family Modiolidae; genus Modiolus; species Modiolus philippinarum. The sequence goes on along the minus strand of MJUU01025950.1, from coordinate 106,830 downwards.
TTAATATCAACCTTGTTTATTTCAAGTCAAAACAGAATTAACCTATTTGAACAGGATAAATGGATTTTTCTCAAACTGCTTTCGAATAATTCTTAATTGAAGGACATCAACAATTTTTTCTACAGTAAAAATTTCCAAATCTTTAACTAAAGCAATTCATTATATAAAACATACATAACATTGACATTTTTTGACCAGGTCACATAAACAGTGCATTGGACAGTAATTATCTGTCATTCAGTGATAGATGGGTTATCTACTCCTAGTCCCTAGTAATGGGGGTAGTGGGGGTACAGGAGGGGGTTATTATTACTGTTTTTAAGATTTTCACAGATATATTTTTGAATACAATTATAATGACTGAATTAAGAGTACCGTACAACAGTAAAAAGTTGATAAGTCGTGTACATGTAGTCATACTATACATAGATAATCCATTAATGACCCATCAATAACCTCATTAAATTTATCAACATTTTATATCCCCTTAAGGAATTTTATGTCAGGTGTCCTTCAGGTATTGAACATTGACAAATATTTGTCTCCTAACTCACTTCTATTCAATATAACAGTAATCTGTATTGATTGTAAAAGATTACAGAAAAACCTGCATAATGTGTCTAATTTGTCTAAAACATGTAAATTCCTATTGATCCTAGACAAGAAATAACATAATGCTATAATGTAATTTAATTAATCCTAATTATGCAGTATTATATGATTAAATTAAAGAATGCTGATTTTTTGTGTGTGACATTACCGGTAATCATCCAAATTGACATATTTTCTCAAACATGTTCAATATGAGGACATAAACTGACATTTTTGTCAGTGTTTTCCGCAATTTCCTAGTTATTTTCTTAGTTTGTCCCAAGTTTGACAAAACAATTTCAATCGAACTTTATTTTATCACTTGATAAAAAGTAAAATTATAAAATTTGTCAGTCTTTATAGGCAGATCTTTTGAAGTGATTTCTGGAAATTCAGTGAACATAAAGCATTTTAATGTATAATAAATACAGAAATTATGACCTACAATAAAATTACCATAACAAGTAATAAATTACGACAAACTTTGTACAAGGGGACATTTTTATGATGACCAGACAAGAAAATAATTTTTACGTAAGTAGATGCAGGTCTCGGGACTACTTTTTCCACCATAAAACACTCACCTTACATAATTAGATGGCATTTGATTATACACATAAACAGGTCCACGATTTGGCACAGAATATTTCCTATTATGTTGGGAAGGTCCACGAATAGTAGCACCATATACTTGTTCCAAACGTAATAAATCCGGAGCACTTGCATATAAAGCTTTTGCGGCTGAACTGGATTCCAAAAGTGGAGGGGGAGGAGGAGGGGGTTGATTTGGAGGAGTACTCCTCTGTGAAACTCCAGGTCCATCTTCAAAATCAATAGGCACAGCAGAGAGAGATAATTTTGGCCTTGGATGTGGTCTTGTATGCTGTCTTGAATACACATCTTCTATAGGCTTATTGACATAAGCCCAATTCTTTGGTAAAGTCCTATTTTTTTGTCCTAATTTTTCTAACTTTTTCTGTTCTTTAAGAATTGATTTTTTCCTCCTTTTCTCTTCCTGAAGTCTTTTTTTCTCTTCTTCCTTCCTCCTTTTTTCTTCCTTTTCTAAAAGTTTTCTTTCCTCTTTTTCACGTCTTTTAATCTCCTTTAATAATTTTTTATCCACTTTAGCTTTGGGATCTAATAAAGTTGGCATACTTGAAGACAATCCGCGAGATTTGTAGAGATTACCCTGGTGCTTTTCCGTAATAGATCTACTGTCACCTGGCATCATGCCATGTGAATCTTCAGGGTGATTTCCAACCATAATAAATTCTCCTGAACTCAAGGGCTTGTAAACTACTAAACCATTATTCCTATATACAGCACCATTGATATGAGCAGATGACACAGGTCTATCGACACTGTCCATTTTATGTACCCTAAGTTCACTACCACCAGTAGTAGATAAAAAGTTCCTAGGTAAAGTTAAATATTGTGGATGCATAATATTAGTTGTTTGCCCTGTGGGATTAACGTTCTGTCCTAAGTGGTTACCTGTAATCGGAACTGATTGATGAGTGAATGTCACATCCCAGTCTGTTGAATCATTTAAATCTAGTGAATCCAGAGAACCTGTGTCACTCCAGTCATCTAACGAATGAAATCCATTGTTCAATTTTGCACCATTATTAACACTGTTGTGATTTTTAACACTTAAATTTCCCTTTTGTAACTGATTCAATATTTGGTTATATTCAGTTTTAATTCGTTGTTCAATTTTTCTATCGACAGGAGAAGAACGTTGACGTCCAATGTCGGGAGGAGTGGACTGTGATCGTTTTCTGTACCGTCCCCTCCTCTGTGATGAATTACTATTTAAAGAAAAATCAGAAAAATCACTGCCAGCTATACTATCGATGGATGAAATACTATCTGTCCTTCTGTATGTTGTATTTGTAAAACTACTGTCTAATTTACCTGGTTCTGGCTGAGTAAAGAATGAAGTAATCTCCCCATTGTAATCTGAATTCACTGGAGCGTAACTGTCCAAGCCTAGGGGGACAGCTTTAATAGGTACAGGTCTTTTTGGTAAATTACTATCTTGATCAGTTCCTGTTGATTTTATTTTAAATCCTGGTGGTAAAGCGATGAATTTTTTTAACTGAAAGGTATCTGGTAGTTTTCTCCCACTAAATGTTGGCGGAGCACTTAAATGTCCATTTGACATTGCCTGTTGTTGTTTCTTTGAGGTCTTATTCTGAGTCATTATGAAGCTTTATTTAAATAGTCACAATCCCCAATATCAACACATGCATTTAAATTGATTTTACCATTCCAAACATTCAGGTAATCGAGACAATAATAGCAAGGTGTTAATAATAACTATTATAGATCCATTGTTCTGTTGTGCCAAACAAATTGATTTTTTATCTTTTCCACGATCATGTCCTTACGCATAGAAAAAACCTCCTCAATTCTTAAGATCACAAAAATCTTCTTATTAAATAATCCTGATAAAGGACTGACTTGTTGTCAATTTTATTGGAGACTTGATTGATCTAAAATTCTTCATTAATTCTGAATCATTTATGTTCTTGTTCAAACAATGACTTTTCTGTTTCTTTCAATTACAGGTATGACAAACTGTCACAACATCTGTTTCTACAGGTATATTGCTTCAGTGCCTGTCGTACCTGTTCAAATGCTGTCAATTATTCCAGTTATTCCACGTAATGATTAATTAATTCGTGTAAATTTCTTCTCACCATCCACATGTAACATAGTGATGTATCTAGCAATTAGTTAATTACTGTTATCAAATATTCATGGAACTTGGAACACACTACATAAATTATATCCGCTTCAATTTTAGAATTAATTCAATTTCTTTGATCTGTTTGGTTTTTCAGCAATTTATATTTGTAAAATTCACTCCAAAAAGAATTTATGGAACGTAAAATTACAGTTTTTACTTACACATCACATTAAGCACAAATTATAAGATACTGTGATTCAGTAATTTAAAATTCCTGTACATGTATATATAATTTTTGTGAATCCAATGAAACTAAACGTGATCTTAATCCATTTATTATATTTGCATCTACTTTTAAAACAAACTTTTCCTTTTATGGATCAATATTTATAGCCATAATGAAAATCATCTGATAAAGTGATAAAATTTAATTGCTTTTGAAAACTTGTGGCAAACTGCACATGTTACCAAAACACTTTCACTAAGGTTTTCCATACATCGATTTTTAAGGAAGAAAAATGTATATTTTTTTCATTGTATTGATCTAATAGAAAAAAAAGCAATATTTACTTTCCTTAATCTTTAAAACACTGGATCAATTTTCGATCAGTGGTTTCCATACACTAGGTGAGAGGTGACACTCTTTATAAATGATAAATAAAATTCTTATACATATACTGTACTGTCTAAATCTCTGTTCAAACTTGAAGATCACAGAGCAAATAATCGGCTACATTTTTCCTCTCTGAGATATGAATTTCCTATTCTTTTCAATGGCTATGGTCCAACATTTTTCCAATGGTGAAGTAATATTGCCTCATCAATGCATTATTGTTTAGTTCATGATTAAAACATTAGTACGGAAATATGAGCCCGTGGAAAGAACTGCATTGCCACAAAACTTTATGAAAATAAAATTTAATTGATAAACTTCATACCAGGGTTCCAAGACATTGAACAAACTCTATACACATATAACTTCACAATGTATCCCTTAAGGTGTCAATATAATAAATCGCCAGTTATTTCTTTCAGAATTAATCATGAAAATCTAAGTTACATTACGCTGACAAATAAATGGAAGCAGGTTGTTTAATTAACCGATTAAACATAAGATATATACCACAATCCAGTTAACCATACTTATGGATACACGATTAAATTTCGCCTTTTGATTTCTATTGTTTGGATTCCTATTGTCAGAAATATGTAGGGTTTCAATTGTTATTAAAAATCTCCGTTATTTTTACAATATCATAATACATATCTATTTAAAGTCCACATAGTTGTAATCCAGAATTGGCTATATGTGTTCTTGACAACCCGATTCTTTAAATTAACAGCTTTGTAAATTACATATGAAAACAATGGCAGCTCCTTATACAATGCAGTGATTATGTTTTACAGTAACACTATATCATACAGAAGTATGTGATTACTAGTCAAACATTTGCTGTACTATATAGAAACTAAGTGACTTTCAACCTTGTTTTAACCACATCATATTTTAACTATTTTTTGACCGATTAATATTAATATTTTCAGTTCAAAACCCAAAACTTGTCACAATTGAAAGAAGGAAATCTAAAAAGTAGTTAGTTATATGCTGAACATGTTTCAGTTCTAGTATATCTGTAACTAGAAGATAGCATGTCCCCCATGTAAGGCGTGTGTATGTGACACATAAATTTTGGACAGTCATACAAGGCTAAAACAAAATGCTTCAAGACCTTTCCTTGCAAGGACTTGCATTTAAAATTCAAATACATAAACATTTTGGTAGCTTTAACACCAAAGGCACTACTGCAGCAAAATAAATAACTGAAGAATCCTGAATAATATGAATATCCAAGGCAAAATATAGCCTGAAATGGCAAGATATATAATCCAAAATAAAAAGGGGGAAATCATCTGTCTACCTCATAAAAATACAAAAAATAAAGAGGCTTCAACTGGGGAACAGGAAATGATATGCAAACAGAAGAGTCAAGATCGCACAAAAAGCCTCATGTAGTGACTTCAAAATTGAGGTCTTCCATAGCCCAATGTATCAAATTGTGAATTCTACATTTAATTAAAATAAAATTGAACTTTTATGGACAAACTTCTCTAAATCAAACAATAGGAAAAAGCCTATAGAAAAATCAATTAATATCACAGTGATATAGCAACTGTCACATCGCCATAACATGTAATTACTGTTTGTTTTCCATAGCAACCATTCAGGTAAATGTATAACATAGCCATAAATACTGACATGCAGATTTTAAAAATTTCAAGAGTTAATATTTCCCCCGAACTGTGCCCTTTCCACTAAAACAAGGTACCGTTTGTTCAAATTATAAACATTAAAATCAATGAAATACATTGATTTTTGTTGATATTGGTGATGGTTATTTAATCTGATTAGTAATAATGACTAAACCCAAGTACATTGATAGAGCAGATAAATCACAACCCATACCATGCTGATATTGGACTTTTAAGGGCTATGGATATATACAAAAATACCTTGAACTTTTTTATTCTTGTCACAGGACGAATTGGTGAATTTGAACTCCTCTTGTTGTTCAAACAGTTTCAGACAATTAAAATTGTTCAAGCAGTATCAGAGGAGACAATTAAATTGTTTCAGGAGACAATTAAAATGGTTCAAGCCGTTTCAGGAGACAATTAAAATGGTTCAATCAGTTTCAGGAGATACTTATGGCGGATTTCCTGGCTCAATAATGTATTATATTTAAAATTCTTCAATGAACATACCAATATTCCTCAAGTAACACCTATACCAACTCCTTCAAAACTCCTATCTTTTCTTTGTCAATCAACCAATCAAGATTCTATAGAATTTTATTGTATATCAATTTGTCATTACTGGAGTATCAAGGTAAACCCCTTCAGGCAGTACAAATTGGTATACAATAGAATTTCTATAGAATCTTGATTGGTTGATTGGCAAATAAAAGACAGGAGTTTAGAAGGAGTTTTATAGGTGTTACTAGAGGAATATTGGTATGTTCATTGAAGAATTGCAAATATAATATGTTAAAGAGCCAGGAAACCCGCCATAAAACTGTTCAAAAGGTTTCAACAGGAGAAGATTTTTGCAGAGTCCTTTTTTAAACTATGTTGCATTTATTTATAAGGTACAAACATGAAAACTTTGAAGGGGGTCCTTTATGGACCTTAAGCATAAAGTTGAATCCAGAGAAAAGTATGGTACTCTTAAAGACAAGTATGTCAAAAAAACTGGTACACATCATTTTAGAGGACTCAAAGAAATATCATATTATGTTTTACATTTTCTATATTTTGATATAGGTCAAATCATGATACTACTGTACTAAATATATCTATCGCAAGCAATATTATTCTATTCAAATGAAGATTTAGAATGTCATTCAAAAATATTTACTTAAATGATTATTTTTCGTTTTCATTTCCAAGTACCACTTTAACATGATCTAAATATGAAAAAACCTTTGTAGTCACTCAATATTTTCACAAATTGATTGACATGTCAAATATATTTCAAATTATATACCTTCTTCAAACACAAAACTTGAAATATCAAAAGTAAAACACTTAATACCAGGACTCCAGAATTATTTTTTTCACACTCATTTGTTTTTCTGTTTTAAATCAAAAATAAGGGCAGAATTTTGTTTTTTATTTTTTTTTATTCCACCTTTTTGAGGATTTTAAAAATCAAAATTTTCAAAAAATTCAAGAATAGAATTCATGGGTCCCCTGTCGGTCAAGCTGTATACTAGTACAGTGAAACCTCTGAAAATCGGCCTCTGTCGGGACCAAAGAAATCGGCCAGTTTAAAGAGGGGCCTGATGGGGGGGTCTCATCACGAATCACGAAAAATTTATTCGGACCAATCACAGTTCACGGAAAATTCTTTTTGTCAATTTGATGAAGAACGATTCACGGCGATGTTCTAATAACGATACACGACAAATTAATGAAATGGAAAACGAATCAAGGGGAATTGAAATCCCCGATCATGGAGAACGAAATAAACCCATCGGCCCCTCTTTAAAGGGGTTCTGCTTTTTGGAGGTTCTGAAATCTGGTCTTTTCAATAAGAAAACTAATACCGGAAGTGTAACATATGATCTGTAAGGTCAGTTTAGGTTGTAAATTAACTATTTCAATATATTTTCCTGCATTTTTTTAAATTTCCATCCATATTGCCGGTAATTGGTTCAAATACAGTTATTTATCAATGAACATGGCAAGAGATGTGCAGCATGTTGAATAAATTTGGTCGATTTTATTGTCTGTGAAAAAAGTCGTCCAGTTTTCAGAGTTGAATTTTAGAAGAAAATATATATTTGGGACCGATCTATATGGTCGGAATTCGGAATTCGGAGGGGCCGGTTTTCAGAGGAAATTTTAACTTATTTATTTAGGTAAAAATTCGGGACCCAAACATATTGTTCGGTTTATAGAGGGATCCAGATTTTAGACGGGCCGGTTTTCGGGAGTTCCACTGTATACTGTAAGTGAAATTGCAATATTTTCAAACATTCAAGGCTGTTCAAGAATTAAATGTGTGGGGATACAAAAAGTATTGACCGAGGCTGATGTTCGAACTTGACCAAGGTATTAGTGGTATAAACATTTGATATAAATTTCATGAAAATCTGTCAAAATTTGAAGCCATGAGTGCACTTACAAGGTCCATTTTTACATATATATAGAAATCATTATTGTGGTCAAAGTCCCATAACTCAAACAAAAAGTATTGACTAATGCTGATTTTTGAACTTGACCAAGGTATTAGTGATATAAACATTTGATATAAATTTCATGAAAATCTGTCGGCATGAGAGCACTTACAAAATGTGTGATGGACAAACGCACGGATGCATGCCCGGCATTTCTATATCCCCGCTCCACGTTGCTGCGGAGGACAAAAACGAAATATTGATTTTGCAAAAAAAGAGGCATTGGCCATTTTCTGTTTTTCTTTTTTTGTATATATTTGAATGCCTTCTAGCACATGCAAAATTAAATTAAATCTAAACAAAAAAACAGCAACAAAAAGTTTCATTAAATAAACATGGTTTGTATCTATCCCAAAATGTATGTGTTTATTTTTTATTGATAGACAAGTAATAAAGTATGACAACTTTGAAGAAAATAAAAATTCAATAAGTACTCTGTCAAACAATTTCTTTGTTAATAACCGATTGCTAATACTTTACACCTGGGGTAAAAAATTTGCTTTTTCTCTTTCCTAAATTTATTCACGCTGTATGAAGTCATAAAAGTCTATATAAAGTACCTACTCAGCCAATTATTTGATGTCAAAAGTGATCAAAGGTTGTTGTATATAAACAGACATTAAATTTGTCAACATATTATAAACCAACAGAGCAAATAAATCATAAAAGATAAAAAGTTTACAGTCAGAATGCTAATCAAACAATCCTACCAAATTTAAATAGAATTAATCAATGAATTCACATTATTATTCACATGTTCACTGAATTCTGTCAAACCTTGGTAAAAAATACAAAGATTTCTCATAGATTTATGAAGATTTTTTGTCACCAGAATACAAAATTACAAAATATGACAAATATACATGATATATATTTATAAAACTGAATTCACATTATTTGTGTCATGTTAGTGCAGTTGTATATAATGCAGTTAAACTTTGATGGCTCAGACATCCAAGGGACCGATGAAAATATCAAGCTAGAGATGTTCAAGTAATCAAGATCAAACTGTGTTTTAACTTGAACAAAGGGACAATAAAAACAGTTCAAGACTTCCTTGGTTTTCAAGCTATCACAGTATAAGCCATCGGAGTTCAACTGTATATGGTTCAATATAAAAATAGAGAAGAAAATTGTACTACTATTTTAGGTTGAATGGCGTCCCTGGCCAAATAGGTCCATTCGCTCCAGAAGAAAATTAAAAGGATCTGTTATATATATTCAAGTTTAGATCAATTAAATAATTGTTCCAATTCATGAAGATATTTTGCTTTATGGGAGGAACCATTCAAAGGTCAGATCTACCAATCTGTAACATCACATTTGTATTCAGTACTGTCAAGGAATATTTTTTGTATTTTTTCTCAGATCTTAACATTTAATACTGTGCAAAACATGAGTTTTTAAATTAACTGAACTAGATTGGGGACTATAAGTCCATCATTAGGTCATCAATCTTATGGTAATGAACTTCTCAAATACCAAAACCATTGTAAATTTGAAAATTCGGCAATTTCCCACATAAAAGTTTTGGTCTTTTCACTCCTACCTAATTCAGTAATTTTAACTATGTAGAAGTCAAGTGATAAGGGAGATAACTCTATTTACATATTTCAGAACTTGACCTACTTGAATATGACTATAACACACAGTTTATATGATTAAATGATAAACATATTTAATTTCTATGTTTACATTGATACTGTATGTTGATAAGATTATTACAAGCTGTAGGAAAAAGTCAAAGTTATTCAAGTGAAAGTTTTAATTCTGTTTACCAGATCCAAGTACAGAAGTACTGTATCAATTGCAGACCTGTCAAGTGTCAAGCGATCCAAGTGAGACTCGCACGAGGCTCATCCAAAATTGGGACAAATTCTTTTGATCTTTTATTTTTTTCCTTTGATGTTTGACAATTTTAACAAATCTCACACGAGGCAATTTTCAAAACTTGACAGGTCTGTTTTGGCATCTAATGCACATTCAATAGATGATTCATGGGTTTAATCAGCCTTTGTCAACCTGGGAGACAAACACACCTTTTTGGAATATTGTGAAGTCTGAATTTCCACATAGGTTTTATTTACATGCAGTGACAAGGGAGTTTTTAATGTTTCCAGTGTCCTGCTTGACATTTCACTTACTTTTCATGTGCACTTTTTTGTGATGATCCCCATTCAAGCTTACTAAACATGGCCAATCCCAATTCCTGGCTAATAAATTAACAAGATACACTATAATGTGTTTTGCTTTTTATAAGAACCTATATATATCTTGTGAAAATAACTTATCTGATAACTCTTTCCAAAAGAGGTAGAGGACACAAAAATGACTGTCAAATAATAAGTTAAAGGGATAAAACAAGACCATTCGTCAATATTTACTGTGCAGTTCCTAGAATACACCCCTACCAACAAAAGCCTGTCTTTATAAAGGCTATCACACAAATATGGTTCTTCTCATTGAACTAGCAGCTGCACCCAACATAAGGATAGAAAGATGTAATAGTAAGGATAGCTTTATCTAGGAGACAATAGTACAACAATTTTTTTTTTACTAAACTACTGTTGTAACATTATCATCCATCACCAGTATTATACACCTACACCACGTAACACCTACCTGTAAGAATGCACTATTGATGCCAAGGTGTTCCTCTGCAACGTTGTTTCACGTAATATGTCACCACATGATCCCGCTGTTGATATAGAAATAAAACTATGATGATTAGATACAAATTCTCTCCACATATTTTACGTTAAAAATTCAAAAGTTGAAAAAAATACATTTTGAACCACTTGGATCAGATTGTAAGAATATCAATACTTTGAGGCATTTCCTCTTTCATGGGAAGTCCATATCTCATTTCACAATTTACAAAAATGTTTTAAGTGTTTGTGTATTCCATGTTAATACAATGATACACCTATGCATGTGTAAAAATTTGTTTTATTTACGGATGTGACAAAGTGACTTGAGGGGGGATAGATGAAATCTTTAGACTGGGGGTAAATGATTCACCTTGGTCATGTACTAAAGGTCAACAAATTCTAACTCATTCTGAATATAAAATACATTTTATCATTTAAACATCATTATATTTTAAAAAATGTATAGCTCAAAGCAAGAACAGAGAAATTTCAATTCTTGTCATTATTTCAATCAATTTATAAAACGATAAAAATACATTTGACAATAATTACACCAGGGAATACACATAAAAGGAATACACCTTACAGGCTGCCATCATTTTATTGCTTCATTTACTTTCTTTAAAAGGTTTTAGTTCTATGGTGAAGTATCTCGAAATGAATCAGAGATGTTAGCTTCTTGGTCTGATTAAACAATGTGTTACCTACAGATAAACTGCTATTAAAGATAGCACACTGTACTACTGCATATTGGAAAAAAGTTGGGTTTCTTTATTACTGTGCAATTCTCCATAAGTTGTTAAAAGATAGCCAGTTTTTAGACAAGAGGTTCCTTGAGATCTTGAAATTCTCCCTTGGGTGATTGCTCCAATAGAAAACTTTGCTCTGACCATCAAAGAACCAGTTTTGGTTAAGTTCACAGCTATCTACTTCCTTGATCAAATCCAAACCAAGTTTATTCAAATGGGAACAATTTTAAAAGGAACCATCTAAGGACTTCTGTGACTAAGTTTGGTTCCAAATCTTCAAAACTTGTTGATAAAAACTATACTTTTCTGATCCAAATACAGTGCAATCTCTGAAAACTGGTGCTATCGGGCAAAAAAATTGGCTGGTTTGGAGACTTTTGCTTTCTAGATGTTCCAGGAAAAGGTAATTTCTAATCTGAAAACGGACACCGATAGTTCAAAATATGGATGTTTAAGGTCAATATAGGTTGTGTTTCTGTACATGCTTGTATTTTTCAATCTCACGTGTAGCAATTAAATTTCCAAATTCAGTGAAAGTCTCCATGATGTCAGAGTCAGAGTCAGAGTGTCTAAATTATCATCTGAAGCAGCATCACTCTCAAAGAAACATCCACTAACCTAAAATGATTGATGTGCCACATGTTGTTTCTCAGATATGTACCTTAAAGCAAACTAGAACTGAGTCATTGAAGTATAAAATGTATGTCAGAATGACCCAATTATCATCTGAAGCAGCATCACTCTCCAACCAAATAGATAGATGTGCTACATGTTATTTCTCAAATATTAACCTTAATGCAAACTATAACCCTAGTCATTGAAGCATAAAATTTAGGTCAGAGTGACCTAATTATCCCCTGAAGCAGCATCACTCTCAAAGATGCATCCAATGACCAACAACTGGTTTAAGAGGAGTTGCACTTACAAGAAGTGTGGACAGACGGACGGACAGACGGACGGACAGATGGACAGACAGACAGACAGACAGACAGGGTGATTCCTATATACCCCCAAACTTTGTTTGCAGGGGTATAAAGATGATTGATGTGCAACATGTAGTTTCTCAGATATGAACCTAAACACCTAAATGCAAATTTTAACCTGAGGTGGGATGAACTGATGGGCAAGATGCTATATCCCCTCCCAAACTCCGTTGGGCGAGGGGATAATGTATGTAAAAATTCTTTTACCAGTACAATCGGAACAATTTTAAAAGTTTGGTTCCAAATCTTCAAAACTTGTGTTGATAAAAACTATACTTTTCTGATCCAAATACAGTGCAATCTCTGAAAACTGGTGCTATCGGGCCAAAAAATTGGCTGGTTTGGAGACTTTTGGTTTCTAGATGTTCCAGGAAAGGGTAATTTCTAATCTGAAAACGGACACTGATAGTTCAAAATATGGATGTTTAAGGTCAATTTAGGTTGTGTTTCTGTACATGCTTGTATTTTTCAATCTCAAGTGTAGCAATTAAATTTCCAAATTCAGTGAAAGTCTCCATGATGTCAGAGCAACTAAATTATCCCCAGGAGCAACAAGACTCTTCAAAATATACCAACTGACCAAAGATGACTGATGCATCACATGCAATATCTCAAATATGAACCTTAAAACAAACTTTAACCAGATTCATTGAAGCATACAATGTAGGTCATCTGAAGCAGCATCACCCTTGAAGACGCATCCACTGACCAAAGATGATTAATGTGTTACATGTAGTTCCTCAAATATGAATTTAACCCCAGTCATTGAAGCAAAAAATGTAGGTCAGAGTGACCAGATTATCATCTGAAGCAGCATCACTCTCCAAGATGCATTCATTGACCTAAAATGGTTGATGTGCCACATGTAGTATCACAGATATGAATCTTAATGCAAACTATAACCAGAGTCTTTGAAGCAAAAAATGTAGGTCAGGGTGTCACCCAATTATCATCTGAAGCAGCATCAATCTCCAAGATGCATTAACTGACCTAAAATGATGTGCCAAATGTAGTATAACAGATATAAATCTTTAATGCAAACTATAGCCTGAGTCATTGAAGCATGAAATGTAGGTCAGAGTGTCTAAATTATCATCTGAAGCAGCATCACTCTCCAAGAAACATCCACTAACCTAAAATGATTGATGTGCCACATGTTGTTTCTCAGATATGTACCTTAAAGCAAACTAGAACTGAGTCATTGAAGCATAAAATGTATGTCAAAATGACCTAATTATCATCTGAAGTAGCATCACTCTCCAACCAAATAGATAGATGTGCTACATGTTATTTCTCAAATATTAACCTTAATGCAAACTATAACCTGAGTCATTGAAGCATAAAATTTAGGTCAGAGTGACCTAATTATCCCCTCAAGCAGCATCACTCTCAAAGATGCATCCAATGACCAACAAGTGGTTTAAGAGGAGTTGCACTTATAAGAAGTGTGGACAGACGGACGGACAGACGGACAGACGGACGGACAGATGGACAGACAGACAAACAGGGTGATTCCTATATACCCCAAACTTTGTTTGCAGGGGTATAAAGATGATTGATGTGCAACATGTAGTTTCTCAGATATGAATCTAAACACCTAATTGCAAATTTTAACCTAAGGTGGGATGAACTGATGGGCAAGATGCTATATCCCCTCCCAAACTCCGTTGGGCGAGGGGATAATGTATGTAAAAATTCTTTTACCAGTACAATGTACTGTTTCTAGAGGAATCTGGTTTTTAGCCCATAATAAAAATAATACCTGGATTCTCATCCATTTATTTATGCAAATTATAACCTCAGTCTTTGAAGCATAAAATGTAGGTCAGGGTGACGCAATTATCATCTGAAGCACATGACACACCCATCTATTTATACAATACTCACCCTTCCCTAAAATAACTTCCTGTATCTGACTATGGTGGAAGTATCCATCTTGTCCATTGACACACCCCTCCCATATACCATTGTCTCCTGTACCAACAACATGACATACTCATTTATTAATACAATACTCACCCTTCCTTAACCTAACTTCCTGTACATGACTATGGTGGAAGTATCCATCTTGTCCATTGACACGCCCCTCCCATATACCATTGTCTCCTGTACCAACAACTGAAAATAAACAGAAAGACATGAGAACCCAGATTATCACTAAATGTTTCATTACCAATATGGCAAATTTGTATACTGTAGTTCTTTTTTTGGTTTTTTTGTTTTATCATTACATATCACCAATATCACACATTGTAATTTATTTGTAAGTGGCTGAAAAGGACAAGTAACGTAAGTGAAATACCATGTAAATTATTGTGCATCGTTTTGGGGAAGTACCTGGGTGAATTAAAAGCACAATTTCTTAAATCAGGAGCATCAGACTTAGTAAACAAAAAATATAGTATTTGACTCTGAAATACTAAATATTAACTGATATTAAAACAACTCATATACTGTAATTTAAAATCATACTAATTTATTATGGACTCCTCCCTTTGGAACAAATTTCCTATAGTGTTGTCTGGTGCTATTGTGCAAGAGCCGACAAGCGAGGGTACTATACGCACCAGACAACACTATAGGAAAACGGTTCCAAAGGGAGGAGTCCATAATAAATTTAGTACTAACATAAAAATAATGCAAACTTGAAAAGAAGCAAAAGTATAGTAAAGCTGAAGTCACGTGAGGTACAGTTCCGTCGTCAAGTATAGTATCCCGCTGTCAAGGTAAACAAATAAACTGTTCAAATATAGTGACATCAGGTTAACCAATGAAATCGTAGGATTTTTACCTGTTATGTACTAATATCATACATTCAAACTATCACTATTTGTAGGGGCTTTCATTGGTACATGGGGATTTGTTGTGTGTCAAAATCCCTGTGAGCATTTTATGAAAAGTTGGCAGGTATATGATACAGTAATAGTGTATTTACAGTATGTGCACAAGTTAATTTTGGCAATGTGCTCCTTTACTAATGCCAAAAAAGAGCAAATCTACCTATCTATAGATAATACAAGTAAATCATGTATATGCAGACATGCATATGGTTAATATGGGAAATTATATAAAGGTTCGACAGGGCAAAAACACAATGCAGCAATATGATTGGGTGTGTCATCTTCAACTGCAGGATCAAAGAACTACATGTTACATGTCAATGACAACTAAGGGAGATAATTAAAATATTGCTGGGGGCTTTAAGAAGCTTGTTGTAGTATGAGCTTGAGAGTACAGTATTTTGATTAAAACTTCTTGTGTTGTCCCTTTTTCAATCATTCATTTTTATCTTTTAAAATTTCTAAGCTGTGGCATAAAAAAAAAATCAACTTATGCAATTGTGCAATCTGAACCTTACCATGTCAGATGACATGCATGCAAAATAATCATATATTATCATAAAATTATTGGTAATTTGTATGAATTTCCTTTGATCTGATAGTCCCAGTATCACGGTACTGGACATTATCAGAAAATTATTAGGTCAGTGTGAAGGCGTCACGTGCGGGTTGCTAAGCTGACATCATGTTTTGTACTATTTGTCGTGTTCATTCGCGTAAGACGTTGAATGAAGAATGCATTTAAATTATTGCTATCAACAAAAAAAATTAACTTTGCCTAAATAGAAATTTTAGTTTATTTCATTTTATTTTAGAGTTCTATTTATCATTTTTTGGATTACTGATAAAAGAAATACAGGAAATTTTGTTTTGATACGGACTTTATCACAGCGAATCGCATCACGCTCGCCCTAGAGGGCTCACTCGATACTGGCCGTGATAAAGTCCGTATCAAAAACAAAATGTCCTATATTCCGTATTTACATAGGGCAGACGGAGAATTGGTAGAGTAATAAAAGTGAACTCTATCAAATGCAAATGACTAGAATGCACCCATATTTGTAATGTATAAAATATTAAAAATAAAGAGAAAAATTGAATAAAAACAGAAAAACTTGATGTACTTTGGCCAGCACATACCTTATTATCTGTGTTTATTTTCAACACTCCCTCTCACCTTTATAAAACCAGATCACAATTGTTTGATTGTACAGCGAGCTTTTTGGGGTATATGTTTATATTGGGTTAATAATGAAAACCCATTAGCTTATTTTGTTAAGTTTCTTTCCTAATTTTACAATTTGAGTAATAACATGACATGTAAAAAGACCGATTAACTCAAGTTAGGACTTTCATGTTTATAACACTGTGTTCAAAGAGTTAGGTCCTTTGTCATATTAGTTAATACTTTACCTTCAATATGTAAATACCTGTGTATATTTGTACATTATGTATATGCGAGCACACAAATTGTCAAGCTCTGCTGTTAATGAGGTGTAGACAAAGCATAAGCACTATTGAATGGTATTATGGTATGGAGTTAATTAATTTATATTATAATACATAGCATGACCATTTATAATTCAATCTTAAACCATAGTAAAAGTATACCCTGCTATCATTAGTTCTTTTTTAGCATTGAATTTAACACACTGGAGACGAAAGTTTATCTCATCTGCTGCCTCCAATTTTATATTGTTGAGAGGTACATAAAAATTTTAACACATAATTGTAAACTCTTCCATGAAAATTATGTTGATGGTAAATAAAGAAGATGACTCCACAAATAAATAGCCATCACCTAGCAAAAACATTTGGTTCGACCTAATCATTAACAAAACGCATTCACTCAATCATGAACATGAAGTTCAAGGTCAAGTGTTGAAATATACTGCTCTACTTCAATTTCCATTCTAAATACTAGTGACTTCCAATTTTAACTTGTACGAAAACTTGTAACTTGGCAAAAGATACTCGGTACCAAGGTTTCATGTATATTCTCGGAGGTCACATGACGAGACTTTCAGGCCTATTGTGAGTGAGAAATACTGGGAATAACACTAAGTAAATTATAAAAGTGATTTTACAATCAAGAGTGAGCAAAAAGAATTTTTTGAGAATACTTGTGAACAGAAATTCTGAGACTAAAATAATAAACCTGTGAAACAAACAGGCAAATTAGATATAATATTATTGTATATATCTAGCAGTCTGGCTACAAAATAACATATACTAAATATTCAATTGTTTTGATAGAAAATAAACATCAAGTGACTCCTGCCATGCTGCAAACTGAATACAAACAATTATTTAGACCAGCAATCATTGTATATCCCGTCATCATCATTCAGAAAATTCTAAATCAGCTGATTTTTTTTATCACAAAAAATAAAATACAACTGATACTAAAAAATAAAAAGAATCTGATCATGGCTTTATGTTCCGACTTGGTAAAAAGATCTGCAAGTCAGCAATTACTTCAGTAAAATTAGCCTCCTTCCTTTTAAAATTCGAAAAAATAGCATTTATAAAAATAACACTTTTCTTTTTGCTTAAAAAGTAGGATTTTAATCATAATTCTATTCCTATTGCAAATTTTTGTATCAATGTAAATGTAATTTAAGAAGAGATGATCGGACACACAATGATTCTCCTGGTGAACATTGTCATAATAAATTATAATGCCATGCCCATGCTTCAAACAAACAAAGCTGAAAACCTTCAATAATCTCTCCTTTCTTCATTGACAATTCTCCTGGTTGTCTCCCCTCACACGGCACAGTACAGATAAAAATACTATCATTATCATTCCCGATGTTCACATATTTTTCTTCTTTAATCTGAGATAGTGAAGGTGACATTTGTGTTTTGTTCCAAAGTGATGAAAACTTTCTGTTCTTGTTTGGAGTAATGTTTTCATTTAAAGCACTAGGATTAACTTCAGCATCTTGAAGGTCCTTGTGAGAACTGTGTATGCTCCCTTTCTCGTCTAAAGACATATCAAATTCCTCATAATTATAATTTAAGGAAGCAGTACTCTGTGGATAGTCACAGTTTGGCAAATAGAATGTAGAGTATGGCACCATTTCTTCTGTCTTAATATCTGACATACTATGACGAGTATTTGTATAATTTTTAGAAACATAAAATGGATCTTTATCAAAAACTTCAGACAATCGTCTTCTAGCATTATTTACACCAAGGCGAGCAGAATATGCTGCACTAATAGTATTTGGCCGTTCAGGAATGATAGAGGTACTATGACTGAGAAACAGTTTCTGTCTATTATAGATACTATTTGTATGGACAAGACTTCTAAGACTTCCATTGTAGCCCGGTATACATACACTACGTCTCTGATATACAAGGCTGTCATCTTCATCTATAGACAAGTCTGGATCATAACCTGGTTTTTATGTGAAAAATATACAACAAAATTACCAACTAAATACAGTATAGGGGAGGTAACTCAAGTTTATCATGGGACATAATTCATTTTGAACTTTTCCCATCAAATTAAATTACAATACTAATCTGAGAAGCTCTATAAAGCCCTTCACCAAGAAAAATGTAAAGATATTTGAAGAATTCCGATGGATAAGAAAACACACTTTAATATTAAAGATATTAAGATAAACTACAACATTTAGAATCAGATGTATAAAGCATATCTATGCACAAAGCTAAGCAATAGAAATTGTTACCTTGAATTAAGTAATGTTTTCCTTACCTGGTCCAGAACTTGTACTGGAAATACTCATTGATCTAGGTGAATCAGTACTGTAGTCTCTAGATGGAGATGATATATTATCTAAATGTGAAAAGCTGTGTGTCGATGATGATGGACTGATGTATCTCCCGTCTGCCATTATCAGGTTAATTCTAGGATCACTACGGCTACGTGACAAAGCAAACATGGCCGCTGAGGCTACAGAATCTCGTCTTCGCATTGAATACTTTGGAACTTCATGATATTGCACTATGAAAGGAGAATGATACAGCATAAATATGGGAAAAAAAAGTCTTAAAATTTTTATTTATAATAGCACACAGAAGATTTGTGTGAATTCTTCACAACAATACATTGTAAAGTTCATGTTGTAAATATTATCGAAAAGTTTCTGTTGTAAGCAATTTGTAGTTTGTATAATCCATAGCTGAATACCTTAAAGTAATTAAAAATTCATTGTAATTTCATAGAAAAAAATATACAGCCGAAGCATGGACGGACAGAAGGACGGACACCATGAACACTATATATCCCCGCAAAGCGGGGGTATAAATATACAGCTGAAGGCTGTAGGGTAGCATATTTTCATTTTTAATTTCATTGGCATGTAAAACAAGCTCAATAAAATTCATTCTAAATCCTATACCCTTTCAATTAATTCATATGAAATTTTAATTGGTGCTTTTTAATTTTCACTGACTCAGCTAAGCATTGGTCTGAATGCTTGAAATTGGATAAATGGCAACTTTTTACATAAGCTAGAAGCTGTCTAGAGCTTGCTTTGTTCTCCTAAATACCAGCTATTCCTATTAAGTAGTCATCTTAGGACAAGGGCATTTATCATACGAAATTTCTTAATGGGAATAACAAATATCATTTTAACAACATCCATAAGCAGCAAAATCAT
Organism: Modiolus philippinarum; assembly: GCA_002080025.1. Lineage (NCBI taxonomy): Eukaryota > Metazoa > Mollusca > Bivalvia > Mytilida > Modiolidae > Modiolus > Modiolus philippinarum. The sequence continues at coordinate 86,945 of MJUU01025950.1, read as the reverse complement.
GGGGAAATAATTAAAAAGAGACAGACAATGACTAACATATTGGTAACAAAAAGATCAATGTTCATTTAAGAGACATTTAAAATTCCATTTTAACTGTTATAAACTTTATTATCAAACTCAGAAGGCCTTAATGTATTTTGGGAAATTTTCAGACTTTTTTGACACATTTACTATCATCTCAAGTTAATGAAACCAGTTTTACATTCATATTATGACTAATAAAGAGTGATTTGAGAGTTACTGACAGGAACATGCAACAAGTACTTCTTGATTTTTATGGAGAGTGAAGACCACAAAGCATGTTTTATGAAAAAAGAATGAAAAGAACAACAGTGTATCTTCATTTTTATATAAAATGTGTTTTTCATTGTAAAGTAAATTAAACACGGAATTTCTTCTAAATCTAACATACCGGTACCAAATTATTTCATGACCAAATCTGGTAATGTAAAAACCTTTCAGCTCGAACTCAACTCAACTCGAGTATGAGTTGAAAATTTATGAAGTGAGCCAAAAGATCTAGATTAATTGAAGTAATTGGCTGCAAATCTGAATAACACATATATGCTAAAGAGAGAGGATAATGATACTTTAGAGTGGTTGAAGTTGGCAATTTTGTTCATAAAAAAAATCTTGAACATTTTTTGATACTACTATTTTTGACCAAAAGCTGACAATTTTGACATATGCTGTTAGTGTGCCCATGCAAGGCTGAGTGTGACCGAATTCTGTTTAAGTTGGAAAACTTTTTTTTTCAACTGAACTAATGATATGTGTCATTTTGAATTTGCTAAAAACCTTCCAGAGGACATATAAAGTTGCAGCCAGCATACCTCAACTTGTACCAAATTTTCAAATTCCTGTCAAACAGGGGATATCATAGAACAACAAAATACATGTACAACACACAACTAATTATAAGAAAGCAGCATACAAAATTTTAAATGAATCAATTTCAGGTAAAGCTGAGAATCTTTGACAAAAATATCAGACAGAATGAGAAACCTCAGTCAGTTATCTCCCCATACCAAGTTAGTTTTGTATGGTTCAATTACTTTTATTTACATTTATTTAAATTCTAAAACCGAAGGATTAACTTCCTCCATCGTAGTTTTGTCCTTAGCTATATTTGATATTACTGATTATTCGGATTTCGTTTGGTTTAAAGTATTTTTAATTTTTTTTTTGAAATTATGGATTTCCTTTGTTTGGGTTCAAGTGCTGCTGATGAGGAATAAATTTCCGAAATGGCCATACAGCTCATTAAAATTATTGCAGTTGGAGTTAACATATGTGTTACAGTCTCAGGTTCATTTACTCCATATCCTTTCGTGAAATATCAAAGAGGAGATAATTTTAATTTAGCATATCAATAACCTCTTTTGATATTTAAATAGAAATTATCCCTACTTTTACTATATACAAGGAGATAACCAACCGAGGTTTCTCATTACAGGTGGGTTGATGGATTGACAGAATGACGGATAGACAAGTATATTCTAATATACCTCTCACTTGTTGAGCGGGGTATGGAAATGAGACCAGTGTAGTAAATTGGTGCCTCTTATAATTTTGTTCATAGTCATTTTCTTATTGAGATTCATTAATTATCATTCATATTGCATGCAAAAAATGTGGAAATATACATGTTTTTTATAGGTTACAGTTTTCAAAATTTGTTTTAAAATTGCAAATAAAAAGCTAAATTTAACGTATTTTAATAATATTTGTTATTTTTGCAAATAACCAGTGTTTTTCAACTACCTGGTCTGAAATTAAGCAAAACCACTTGATCAAAGATGTATATTATACCTATTTCAGTTGATTTGTGGTTTTCTAAGATATCAGCCACAGACTGGTTCCCTGCTATAGATGCTACCTGGAATGCTGTTTGGTTAGTGTAGTTCTGTATTTCTTTATTAGCACCACGAAATAACAGAACACGAAGGCATGACTCCTGTATTAGAAAAAAAACAAATGGTTGAAAGTAAATTCACCATAAAAATCAAAGTTAAAATGCTATTGCTTTCATATATCACACATTTCTAGGGGCATTGGTGAGACAAAAATTTCCGAGATTAAAGAACCTTAGTGAGCAAGCTCACATACCCCACGCCCCCACATATCAGAAATCCTGCATTATTGAACTCCATAAGAAATATTATACATAAAAATGACAAAGTTCATCAATGTGTAATTTTGAAAAAAATATATCTAAAATCAAAATCAAAGTAGCATGCATATCTTTGATGTATGCACAATCAACCTGCAAAATAAATCTTCCTATCTTAAAAACTGTAGGAAGAGTTATCCGGACAAATGATGCACCCTATAAGCAATATTATGCTTAGAAATGACAAAGTTCATCAATGTGTATTTTTGTCAAAAATGATCAAAAATCAAAATCAAAGTAGCATGCACATCTTTGATATATGCACAATCAGCCTGCAAAATAAAAACTTCCAATCTTAAAAACTGCAGGAGGAGTTATCCGGACAAATGATGTACCCCGTTAGTGATGACAGACGGATGGACGGACTGACCAGTCAAAAACTATATACCCTCAGCAACTTCGTTACGTGGGGTATAAAAATGGAATGAATAAAACAATTACTACAATTCACTGTATTGCATCTCAAATATGTCACCCACAATATAATTGGTTTTAATCTAGATGACATTAAATTTAATAAATTTATTATATATTTATACTTAAAAATAAGTATTAGGCCCAACTCTTAAAAGTATTACAGCATATATTCACCCCTATTAAGCCGAGTTCAAAGCGAATAGTTTAGGTATGCTAAGTTAGCTTTAATTGGATTGGTCCGGTTGAATAATGTTAAGACCGGTTGAGAAAAATGTAAACAAATTTCCAATTTTAAGTTACACTGGATAATGTTTTGTCCTGGTTCAGAGTAATGTTTAGTCTTGGTTTTTGATATTTGAACATTTACCTTTACCAAAACATTATTCAGTTCACAAGGGGTGATATTCAGGGATAAATTATATTTTGCTCCCGTTACTTAATCAAGATTTTTTGTTTTTAAATCTATGTTCTGGGTGACTGAAAATATGTCCCAGAATCCTTTTCTCTATATACCCAGGCTTGAATAAATCCTTAAAAGTCTTAAATGCGAGTATAGTATGTGCTACCAATGCCCTAAATCCTTTCAAGGGTAAAAACGTGCAGATGATACAAGGATTTCTACAGTACACCCTTTTCTGCAATACATTTGGAAATTGTCACAGAACTTATGACTATTCATAGATTGGTGCCCTACATTCATATACTGCATAATCATTTAGATATTTTCACATCTTCTGCATTTTAGAAATATTATCACATTTTTAACCCATTATTAAATATTTTCATAATATTCATATATAATATACAGGCAGAGCAATAAATAGACCCTTTCCAATAACAGCAGTCCTGAATTTTGCACATGTGCTCATATGGTTTTGAGTGGGTAAAATGCAACATCATAGAATATTTAACGTCTTGATTAATTGTCCTAGGAGGTCATTTTTGAGGGAACTGTTTTTATTTTCCACTCAAAATCGCAGGACCACAGTTATCGTGAAAGGGTCTATTGTTGAGAACATCTTTTAAGGTAGTTGCCATCATTGATTTTTGACATTTGGTCAAATATGCTGACTCCTCTTTCTTTTCCATATCATAACACATAAAATATTTTGTCCATTAATATCACTTTTCATGTTATATTCTAAAAGCATGTTCCTTAATGGAATTTAGAACAAAATTTCAAAAAATTGACATTTCTCCTTCACTAGATCTTCAACAAATTTCTATACAAAGCCTATAAAACCTAGTAAATGGAAATTTCCCACAATATTTTTAATTGCTTGAATCTCAAAATCAAGTGCATGAAACTATTATTTTTTCTTGTCTATTGTCAACCTTTCATAAAGTCCTACTTATTCAGAACACTTTTATGAAATTCTCATTACTTTCATGTAAAGGTGGGAACTACCTTAATCAATAGGATAATTATCATCAGTACATATCAACAGATAATCCCAACCTGATCGTGGAGTCCACATATGTGAAGAGCTGTGTTACCCCCTCCATTCTGAACATCCATGTCAGCACCATAAAATAAAAGATGTTCCAAATGTCTCAAAAGTCCTTGTTTACAAGCCTGAAAGTAGAAAGAGTTGTTTAACTTTAACTTTGCAAGAATGAAATGATAATAGTCATTACTACCACAATATATAAATTTTTGTGCTGGTTAAACATTTCTTTGATTTTTTGATTGTTACAAAAAATGTTTAGATTTGCAAAAAAATTATGCAGACTTTCTCATTAGGCACAGTTATCTTCAACACCACCTTATTAATCAAGGCTTCAAAAAAATCCATCTCATACGATCATTAAAACAGTTCTTTCATATATATAAGTCCCTTGCAGAAAATTTGAAGTTTCAGTCCAAACCGTGAATCAAGATTCATTTTTTTCTAAGTACTTGGAAGAACATTCCTTTTCACTGTCTAAGACCTTTCACTGGTTTAACCCAACATTTCTTTTAAAATGTCTGACCACGTCAGGATTATTACAGTTGAGAATTTTCCCGGTGGTTTTACACACGCTTTGTCTTTTTGCCCTTTGGATTTCAGCTCTTGACAATTCTGTCTGGTAATTTAGTTATTACCCCCATTAAGCCAAAAACCCTACATTGTGTATATATAGTTTATCCTTCTGGATCGAGTGGATTACGATATTTCTCCAGTTGAGATAGTTAAATTTGTGATTTTCAATATGGAAGCTTTAGCGAGCATGTTAAAATCAGAAATTTAACTATTGAGACTGGAGAAATATCGTAATCCACAAGCAAAGGGAAGGATATATTGTTTCTCTAATGACTTTTACTGTGTATCAGGTGCAGTTTCAATGGTTCAGCACGGCTGTCAACAGTGGTCTCGTTATCTCAAAGCCTAGTAACGATGACTTCACAATAGAATTTATGAATGAAATGAAACATTGTGGGAAACATCAAGCAGAAATTTAACCAATGTGTGAATTAAAAATAATACGTATTTTTAACCAAATGCGCTAACACGCTAAGAATTGGAGAAAACTTTATACACAAAAATTTGGATAATGAATTCTTTTTTTCAGCATGATTGATTATCGACACTTTATAAAATTGCATGCAATGATTAATTCTCATTGCTGATTCTTTCAGAATGGTGTTACAATCAGTGGTGTCTTGCCACAGACAAACCTTAGAGAAAGAGACCATGGAAATGGAACTAAAACACCTTCATCATTTTGAAATCAGTCTGCAAAAGGTGTTACAGGAATAACGGGAAAAATTTAAAGTGTAGAATATCAAGTCTTACTGATAAGAAAGAGCTACCTCACTCTAGATGAAAGAAATGTGGTATTTTTTTTATTAACAATTATAAATAGTTTATACATTTGATAGACATAGACTGACTATAACAAATATGCTGTCCAAAATGGTTGTCAACAAATTTTCACAACCTGCAAGATTAGTGGATTTGTTCCATTGTTAAAATTCATACAAGTTTTTGTTTATATATACTGCTGTTTTCAAATAAAAACACTAATGCTAAGGTTTTTTGTGCAATACTAATATATTTAATAAGCCATTAAAAGGGCTTCAGTGATTTAGCAGAATAATCTGAAGTGACCAAACACACTGAGACTTCTTTTTTATTTTATATTTTGATGAAACAATAAATTTTGACCAGAAAACCATACTTATTTAAATTTAGGTGCAAAAGCGTTTTGATTTGTGAAATTGTACGTGCAACTTTTCTAATTTACGTGAATTACGTAATGCAGTAAGTGAATGGACTTGCTCGGTGCATTGCATTTGCGCCAATTAGTTTTTCATTTGCGCCAAAAAAATACTTCATTTGCGCCAAAATATAAAAACTTTACATTTGCGCCAAAATACAGGTAAATAGTATAAAAATAAGTAAAAATACTTTAACATTTAATACTTTTTACTTGTATTTCCTTCTTCTGCTCGCCAGCATTACTTGCTCATCGCGGAGAGTTTGATGTAGGATTTCGAGCAAGATATTTCGGCTCTTGATCGGTAATTTTGTTATTACTCCCATTCGTAACAATGTACAATCAATCATCTTTTAAGGTTCAGAGTACCAAAACTATTTATAAGGAAAAAAATATATAACCAATGAAAATAAATTAGAAGTATTTAGTTTCAACATCCATCTTTTGACCTGTTTGATCTGGATGCAACTAATATGGTCTAAACGAACTAGTGAAGTGAAAACTTAAAATATCTTTGATATATTAAATATTCAATATTAAATAATATATTTGATATTTTCTAGTGATAAATTCAATATTAAAATATTAAAAAGTATATTAAATATTGCTTCAACTTTCTATTACCTGAAAATTTACCTGTAAAATTGTTACCTGAGAAATGGCGCAAATGAAATACAAGCTTGTGGCACAAATGAAATACCCCACTTTTCAAAAATTGGCGCAAATGCAATGCGCCCAACTTGCTGGTTCTGGATGTACAAAATATTTACAATTATCATGCAGTTTGTCTTGTCTGTTATTATTCTGTGTCCTTTTGAGTTTGCATCTCTCTCATTTTAGTTTTATACATGTAATACTAAACATAAAATATTGTTTATTATATCACTTACATGGTGAACTTCATACCAGCCTTGTTCATCTTGACAACCTATAAAGGCTCTCTCCTGTAGTAACATTTCTGTAATGACAGGATCTGTGTTGTGAGCNTAATAATAAGAAACGGTGCAAAAACAATAAGTCGCCAAACTTTGTTTGGGCGACTTAATAATAAGAAACGGAGTAAACACAATATGTCTCCCAAACTTCGTTTGGGGGACATAATCAAGGCTTCACAAAAATCCATCTCATACGATCATTAAAAAAGTTCTTTCATATATATTTAGTCCCTTGTAGAAAATTTGAAGTTTCAGTCCAAACTGTGAATCAAGTAAGTACTTGGAAGAACATTCCTTTTCACTGTCTAAGACCTTTCACTGGTTTAACCCACCATTTCTTTTAAAATGTCTGTACCAGGTCAGGATTATTACAGTTGACAATTTTTCCGGTGGTTTTGCACACGCTTTGTCTTTTTGCCCTTTTGAGTTCAGCTCTTGACAATTCTGTTTGGTAATTTAGTTATTACCCCCATTAAGCCAAAAACCCTACATTGTGTATATATAGTATATCCTTCTGGATCGAGTGGATTACGATATTTCTCCAGTTGAGATAGTTAAATTTGCGATTTTCAATATGGAAGCTTTAGCGAGCAAGTTAAAATCAGAAATTTAACTATAGAGAATGGAGAAATATCGTAATCAGTAAGCAAAGGGAAGGATATATTGTTTCTCTAATGACTCTTACTGTGTATCAGGTGCAGATTCAATGGTTCAGCACGGCTGTCAACAGTGGTCTCGCTATCCCAAAGCCTAGTAACGATGACTTCAAAATAGACTTTATGAATGAAATAAAACATTGTGGGAAACATCAAGCAGAAATTTAACCAATGTGTGGATTAAAAATAATACGTATTTTTAACCAAACGCGTTACACACTAAAAATTGGAGAAAACTTTATACACAAAAATTTGGATAATGAATTCTTTTCTTCAGCATGATTGATTATCAACACTTTATAAAATTGCATGCAATGATTCATTCTCATTGCTGATTCTTTCAGAATGGTGTTACAATCAGTGGTGTCTTTGCCATAGAAAAACCTTTGAGAAAGAGACCATGGAAAAGGGACTAAAACACGTTTATCATTTTGAAATCAGTCTGCAAAAGGTGTTACAGGAATAACGGGAAAAATTTAAAGTGTAGAATATCAAGTCTTACTGATAAGAGAGAGCTAGCTCACTCTAAATGAAAGAAATGTGGTAATTTTTTTATTAACAATTATAAATAGTTTATACATTTGATAGACATAGACTGACTATAACAAATATGCTGTCCAAAATGGTTGTCAACAAATTTTCACAACCTGCAAGATTAGTGGATTTGTTCCTGTTATTTCCATTGTTAAAATTCATACAAGTTTTTGTTTATATATACTGCTGTTTTCAAATAAAAACACTAATGCTATGGTTTTTGTGCAATACTAATATATCTAATAAGCCATTAAAAGGGCTTCAGTGATTTAGCAGAATAATCTGAAGTGACCAAACACATTGGGACTTCTTTTTTAATTTATATTTTGATGAAACAATAAATTTTGACCAGAAAACCATACTTATTTAAATTTAGGTGCAAAAGCGTTTCGGTTTGTGAAACTGTACGTGCAAGTTTTCTAATTTACGAGAATTACGTAATGCAGTAAGTGAATGGACTTGCTGGTTCTGGATGTTCAAAATATTTACAATTATCATGCAGTTTGTCTTGTCTGTTATTATTCTGTGTCCTTTTGAGGTTGCATCTCTCTCATACATGTAATACTAAACATAAAATATTGTTTATTATATCACTTACATGGTGAACTTCATACCAGCCTTGTTCATCTTGACAACCTATAAAGGCTCTCTCCTGTAGTAACATTTCTGTAATGACAGGATCTGTGTTGTGAGCTATCCCATAATACAATGGTGTCAAACATCTAGCATCCTTCATGTTCGGTGACATTCCAAGATCTAACATCACCTAAAATATACATGGATAATGTGAAGTAATAGACAAAATTTTTTTCAGATTTGGTTAAGGGCTATTCCAGTAAAACATATCTCCTGAGGGCAGAACGCACATAGAATTCAGGGGTATCACCAACTGATTAAAAATTGAAGTGAATATATGTGTTATATCCAGGTGTTTTGAAATATTACCTGCATCAATATTTTAATTCCTTGGCGTTCTGCCCCTGGAGACATTTTCTTCTGGAATAGTCCTAATTCACAATACTGACTTTGAGAAAGAAGACTGTACCAGTATATTAAATGGGGAGTCAAAATTATGTATCCTACATATTCTATATCTTTTAATTTTGCAAGTTTTTTATTCAATTATCATACTAAGTAATTCCATTCCACAGAAGTTTCAGAACTGAATATGATCTACAGACCGTAATTCAAATTCTCAGTCAATTTTTTATACTTTTGAGTATATAAATAATAACCTGAAATTGTGAAGAAAATATATGACATTTAAAACAAAAAATTGAATGTTATAAACATCAGATCTGATGTTTTGGCAGAAAATGTTTTTGAAATGTATTTTTAATCTGAATTCTGACACTGTCAAGTGACGAGACTTACACACCCTCTTAACCCTCCATATAAAGAGTACATGTAAATTCTACCTTTACTGCTACAGCATTTTTGATTAACACAGCTTTATGCAGTGCTGTCATCCCTTTTTTATTCCTGAAGTCTAGATGTGCACCACCTCCAACTAAAGTTAACATCATCTCTCTACATTTTGGACCTTTAATAGTACATGCTATGGTTAAAGGAGTTTCTGAAATATAAAATATTATTTGATGTGATTTAATTTGAATATCTATTAAGAATACAAAGGAACTTATAAGTACAGTTTCTCAGACAACCCATACCTTAGTATGCCACATGTATAACATTAAAGCAGCCAAGGAGATAAAATTTAGTGATCTACAGATGAAAAGTTTTGCAATGAAATTTTTAATCAATGGTGTTGCACAAAATTTTTTATCCTTTGACTTTCATAAAAAGCCTTCTTGACTTTCAGACTAAGTTTTCTAAGGTTAACAGCCAAAGGATAGACTCACACTGTCTATAAAAGTGTTATGAGCAGCTATACAAGGGTGTGAAGCTGTTTAGTGACTGGAATGTGTTTAATGTTGTGGATTTACGTTCATTGTAGTACATGTATAACTATTCTATTCCTATTTCTATTTTGTTTTTAGACTAATCCTTTAGTAGGAAATATTAGTTAGTTTAATTGAAATTGAATTTATATGTTACAGTTAACAGATTTACATGTATAAAATCCTGAATTTCATTAGCTGAGACAATTTTTAATTGATTGTTGATTACATTTCAAAAATCAATCGAACTTATTTCAGACAGAGATATAATATCTGAAATTAAAAAACATTTTGACAAAAAGATAAAATAGCCTTTATGGCTAACATGTGCCATTATTGACAGATGTTTAAAATAATCCCAGTTTCATTTTCAAATATGTTAACAGATCTTGCTGTAATATGGTCCAAAAATATATTCCCACTGACTGCCATTTTGAATGGGGTGCAGATCTAAAAGTTGGCTTTCTTGAAGGGACCATTGTGCTTAAGTTTGGTTCAAATTGGCAAGTACTCTCAAGAACTTTGTTTTCTAATAGAGTCAAATGATTAACTAAGTTCCCCCTTGCAGTCATTTTGGATAAGATGTACACTTTCCATACAATTTTTTTTAAAGGAGACCATCTAATGACTATTGTGACTAAGTTTGGTTTGTGCCTAAAGAGAAGAAAAGTTTTAGATGTAGAATGGCAAAAGCTCACCCTGGCTATAGTCTGATGAGTTAAAAACTCATTTATAAGTTAAAAATTTCTGTAAATGTTGTTTTAAAGTGGAAGATGACAAATGTAAGATTAATGCATGTGACCTCATCTCCCACTGTTAAATTTCAAACCAGAAGTGTTCATTTTTGTGATACAACAATTGTTATTATGACAAAATGTATGACTGATGTCACAATGTTAAGTACACTCAAATGGCGACAATTCTGAGTTAAAGATCAGGATATCTGTCATTCATGTGAGAAATTCCAGATCTTTTCCTCTTGTTCGCTGCGCTAAACTCGAGAAAAGATCAAATTTCTCACACTGTTGAAAGATATCCTGATCTTAAATCTCATCTCCTGCAAGATCCTATTAATCTTCTATTCTTAAGGAATTATAGATTTAAAGTCATAACTCACCCCCAGAACTGTGATCATGAAAGTTAGGATCCAGCCCCTTATTTGTCAGTTTTGTAACTTTCTCTATATTCCCACTTTTTACACATTCTAAGAAACTCTTCAGGTTACTCTGAAAAAATTGTAAAAGAAAAAAAATTAACATGACATAATTAACTTTCTCTAATGATGTAGCAACAATATGTAATTCTTACATTATACAATTAATGACTTTTGATGAGGTTAATACCACAATTTATCAACCCAAGAGATGTGATTATTACTGAGGCCATTTACGGCCGAGGTAATTATCAGATCTCAAGGGTTGTTAAATTGTGGTTTTAACCGAAATCAAATGTCATCAATTGTTTTATTATATGAATAGCTGTTCCGAAAATCAATGTTTTACTTTTGCTTTTACTTCTTTCAACAGTTTAGTCTTGACGCTTTTTCTACTTTGGGCCGAAATGGATTTTCCCAGTTACTATATATGGGTACACGCTGAAGTGTTAAAAAGTGATGTTAACCTCACATGCTAAATTGCACGGTAATCATCACATTAAAAACTAAGATTTTCCCTGTTACTATTTATGGGTACACGCAGAGGTGTTCAACAGTGATGTTAACCTCACGTGCTAAATTGCACGGTGATCATCACATTTTGAAAGGGAAAGCGAAGTACTGATTTATCCAATCAGAATCTTGTATATTTCTAGTCATATAATAAAATTATTTAATTGTAAGAATTCCTACTGGAGTGCATTGTGGAGTCTGTAAAAAGAATCCCCCTGTGAGAGATTTATGCTCTTTATATATTTCAATTGTGGTATACTTGTTCTAAAGAGAATTTCTCATATGGATACACTACCATACTTTTAGCATTTTATTTTTTGTTATTTCCAAATGTTATTCTTACTACCTGGTAAAAGTGCCCACATCTCATGATTCTATAATGCAGTTTTTTCCCTCAATTGACCTAATAAATGCCCTGTGGTTGTTTATATGTCTTCTATTAAGTCTTTTTGCCAGGATGACAGCAATTGCAAAAAAACTGTGCTAGTTCATTTAATGTCTGTTGACAACCCCACATCATTGAGTAACAAAAGATATTAATTTAGTGTTGTTCAACATCTATCAATGAATTCTGCTCAAACAGGTCGTCAGAACTTACTATGAGGTATGATTTGTAGAGACTTTGTCTCATGTGTATTTACTCCATATCCTTTCTTTTTTTGTTGAACTTATCACTAAGTGATAACTTTCTTGTTCTTATTTCACTGGTTTTTCATGTGACACAATAGCTGCTCAGCTGTGCTTTCATGTCATACATCAAGTCACAACAATGTCATGGAGCTTTCTTCGTTATGTTATTTCCATGTTTGTTTTATTTATGCTGTCATCATTTGCTTAACCTGCTGAGCTCATTTATTATTTTCTAATTAAAAGTTGATAACAAGTGATATACAATACAAACAAAAATATACTAAACGATTTTCTATGACTTACTTTTGTATGAAGTTGTTTTAGCTTTCTTGGATTAACATGAAGCAGCTTGTAGACTCTCTTTTTATGTTTAAACTAAAAAGAAATGAAATTGTAAATAATGAAAATGTGTTTGGTATCATTAATAATTACTTGAACTTAATTATCTAAAAAAATTGTATCAAACAAGTTATAAGGTCATGTCATAAATAGAACAGCTGCTTTTACGAGAATTCTGATATGGTCTGGGCTGCTAAAGGGAGAATCTTTATTCAGATTCCATTATGGTCAATACTAAAATGCTGTTGAAGAAATAAGTTTTATTCCACTATGCTTTAGTATAAGTACTGCATTAGAGACATTTTTTTAAGAATCAAGCTTCTGAAGAAATAAACTACTGACATCTGCATGTAGAAACAGAGCCAAGTACTCAAATATCTAAACTAATCTCTATGAGAAAATCAAGAGATTTTAGTCCTCATTTTTAATTGGATAATTCTCTTATTCTAGTTATTTAAATGCTCTTGATACCACTAATTCTTAACTAGCTCTATTTGGGAAATTATCATTTAAAGGGAAACAATGTTAGAAATTATATATAAATTCTGTGATTTCTGTACAATAGTGAACGGTATTCTTTTCAACTTCGATGTCCTTTGTTTCTCTGATATTGGACATAAATGTATTGATGATAGAACTTATTTTCAACAATGGTGAATATTTGTAGATTTTAGAAGGCTCTCTGCTTCCATTTTTTTTCATTGATGGGGTTTAAAAATTATAGATTCATATTCATAAAAATAAGGGTGGAGGGGCGATTTTTAAAAATTATTTTTATAAGTTGTAGTGAAAGATCTTACATATATTCTATTACAAAAATGAGCAAAAAATTTTTTTAAAAAATTCTGGGCTGGAAAATTGTTGCAGGTGGAAATGAAAATTCAGGATTTTGTTTATTAAGGCCCAAATTTGCAAAAATTGCAAAAAATGTTAAATTCCTGTGCAAAAAAAGGGTTTATAACCCCAACATTACAAGTTAATAGTCTATCATTCTGAATTATGTATAAGCAACAATAAGGTCATTCTGTCAACAAAACATCAAAGTGAATATTACCATTAAAATGACCACAGGCCAAACATATTAAACCAGCTATAAAGATAATATATGTAAAGCATGATCTGTGAACAATATGACACTTTAGTGTGTAGTCTGTAGTGGGAGTATAACTACAATAGGGATAGATGTCATATAAATTAGGAGATCTTATTAGAGATTAAAGAACGTCATCAAGAGGCCCACCCTTGTATAACAATAGACCCTTTCACGATAACTGCGGTCCTGAATTTTGCACATGCTCTCATATGCCTTTGAATGGATAAAATGCAACGTCATAATATATAAGACCTCTTGGTTAATTGTCCTACAATGTCCTTTTCGCGAGAACTGTTTTTATTTTCCACTCAAAATAATAGGAACGCAGTTATAGCGAAAGGTCTATACAAACTTTCAGCCATCAGTAATAAATTCAATAATTCAATGCTTTCCCTGAACCATTTCAAATTATAATTTTTTTTTTTGGTTAAATTAGTAAACAATTTATTTTGCTGTAGCTTTTATTTTAATTAAGGTCTAAAATTTCAAAAGAAATACATTTTGTTCAATAAGGCTGTAAAACATTTTAGTCTTATGTTACATATCTTTTATGCTGGAATTAACAATACAAGACACCAAATCTTTGACAGAAAAAACTGACAGAAAAATGGACAGGTAGACAGACAGACAAACAGACAAAATGCAAAATATAGGGCAACTGCTCCATGCAGGGAACTAAAAGTTGAACAATCACATAAACCTTACATGTTACCATTTAGATATAAGATATAATAGAAGCAGCTTACATTTTTATCACTTGGTCAAATAGTAAGAGGGTCAACTATCAATAAAATTATTATTTGAAACTTTTATAGAAATTAAATACTCAATAGTGAAGATTTACACCATATTTCCATAGAAGGGTAAAATTATGGCAGCATATTTTATGCAATTCAAAATGTAAATGAACTTTTATAGAATAGGCCATATGAAAATCATATTCTTTATGTTTCATTTACAGTAAGTTTCTGTCATAAAGTTGTTTTGTATGCAAGTCAATATAACTTAACATTGTATAACAAGTCAACGACCCTGCCATAACACCAATATTAATTTGACTGTTGTCCTGTAGCAGATGTTGTTATTGTTAGCTATTTTAATATATATGGATAAATATTTTGTACACCATTTTCATTATCTTTATAAATATATAATGTCAGGATATAATGAGTGTTAATAAAATGAACAATGGGAACACAAATAGGACTGATATTTTAGTCAACAACTACTGTTTTCAAAGTTATTTTTGTTACACAAATCTCCCTTTGAAGTGGTCTTTAGAAAATCCTGACAAACAATACGTAGACTGACAAAATAATTCTGATAAATTACAGCAAGACTTGAATATCAGCCATACAGACATAGTGGCCTATAAAACTACTAGTTTAAAAGTATAGTGGCCTTGTTTCGTCAAGTTAAGATGTTCAGTACAGTTAGGACAACTGTGTCATTAAAAGGAGGACAAAACAGCAGTAAACATGTTATTGTGTATCCTAGACAACCAAGTAATTGAGAATCATCCTTTGGTATAAATAAGTGGCATAAATTATCAAATTTCTATGAGAAGGATAGATTCTGTATTTACTGAACTTTTCCATTTAGAATCTGTTTTTCTAAATGGAAAAGTTCAGTAAATACAGAATCTATCCTTTGAAGTCAGTGATTATCATATTTCTTAATTCTTTTCAAAAGGTTAACATATCAAATTCCAGCAAGGATTTTTTCTGTTTAACCAATAAGATTGAAAACATACGCAAACAAGTTCCAAAGCACTGAAATTGACATGGCACACTAAAGCATTCAAGAATGATTTTTATGTAAACAAGCAATGAATGTTTTGTGTTAATACTTGTACTAGATAAATTTATTTAGAAAATAGTTTGTAAAAGAAAATAGTTCATGGGTAAGTTCATGATTTTCAACATCCAATCAAATTGTGAGATCACAAAACCCATAAGTAATGAGTTAAAATCTTGTGGATAAATAATGACAAAATCAGCATCAGAACAATAGAAAATGTTGAAATATCTCTGAATGGTGTATTCAAAAGACAATTTTTCTCTGCATCAAATTAGTTTACGAGATTGTATTTATAGTGTTTACGGGATATTTTGTAGTCATTTTCTTTTTGCTGATTTAGTGGTCACATTTCAAGTATCTAATGATATGGTATTGAGAAATTTGTGTCTTTGATCTGAATTAACCTGTATCCTAAATATAGCAGGGAAAACAACATGGTTCTGAACATAAAGTATTTAGTCAAATTCTAAATGTATAACTTGTGATCGTTCTGTTCTCTGTATCAGAAAAGTGTATAAATATGTTCTAAAGTTTACCTCCAGAAATCCAATGGGCCCTTGTAATGGATATTCACTGAGGAATCTTTCTTCATCCAGAAATTTGCCAGCTCTACCATTCATTGGAGGCATGTATAACCCATAGTTTATTGCATCTCTTAGATCCTGAAATATAAAGTAAAAGTATACATTGTAAGAACATGAACAGAATTTCCGAATTCAATGAAAGTTGGTTGTTTGTATTTCTATTTCTCAACTAGAGATGAGAGCAGTAGCAAACGACAGCTAATCCCCTCGCATGCTGTCAAGAAATAATAACCCTAATATAATCTAATAAAGGGCTACGCCGAGTGCAGCATGATACGACCACAGCATGTCGACCACTGAAATTTGAACAAGTGTAAACTAAAATGAATGCTGGACACAATAAGGACCTTGACACATTAATTAACTGGACACAAACTAGTGAAAATAAAAATTAATCTCTTATTACTAGGATATTGTAAGAGCTAAGAAATTCTGTTGACTACCATCAAGAGAAATCCAAACAAAAAACTCAGGTTAAAATCCAATGAAAAATAAAGATTTCACATATTTTGAAATATTGCAATTTGGCCCCTTTGACCCATTATAGCTTGGAAACCAAAGAGCAACGTAAAATAAACTGACATATCACTGAAAGATTACAATGAGAACAATGTAAAGATAAAAATTCCATCAAAATCTAATGAAAAATAAAGACTTCACTTGCAATTTTGATCACTTTGACCCCCTTTTAGCTCGGAAACAGAAAGAGCTACACCAAATCCGTTGACATTTTGCTAAAAGCCTACAATGTGAGGAATCTAAAGAAAAAAATCCCATTGAAATCGGATGAAAAATAAAAATTTTAGGTAATCTGCATGTATGCAATTTTAGCCCCATTGGGCCCCTCATAGCTTGGAAAAGAAACAAGTTATCAAAAATCTAATGGTGCAGCGCTATGTTAATTTTTCATAAGGAATCCACTACAAAAAACTGCATCAAAATCGGACTAAAAATAAAAAAATAAAAATTATTGAAATTTCCCCTTTTGGGCCCCATTTATCTCGTGAACGGTACATGCCACATGAAATCCATTGGCATACTACTGATTGGAAATTTCCTCAGGAGGACACTGAAACAAACTCCATCAAATCCGATAAATAATAAAGATTCTACAGTCAAATATGTAGAACATCAAATTTAACCCTTTTTGGCCCCTTTTTTTAAAATGGGTGGGGCCACATTGACCAAAACTAAGCCAAGCCTTCCTTTTGTGCCAAGAAATATTGTGGATATAATTTCCTAAGGATTGGTCAACTGAAACTAAAGTTATTTATCAAAAACAAAAGTGTCTACAGACGACAACGACGACGACAACAGCACCATACCATTATACGACCGCAAAATTTTTGCGGTCGTATAAAAATGTATAAATGTTGAAGGTACATCCACTGAACATTAAAATCATTGATGTGTAACATGTAGTTTCTCAGATATAAACATTAATGGAAACATTAACCCACGTCAGTTAAGTGTAAAATGTAGGTCAAAGTGACCAAATTATCATCTGAAGCTGCAACACTCTCCAAGATGCATCCACCGACCAAAGATGATTGATGTGCCACATGTAGTTTCTCAAATATGAACCTAAACACAAACTTTACCCGGAGTCATTGAAGCATAAAATGTAGGTCAGAGTGACCCAATTATCATCTGAATCATCATCACTCTCCAAGACGCATCCACTGACCAAAGATGATTGATGTGCCACATGTAGTTTCTCAGATATGAACCTTAACGCAAACGTTAACCCAAGTCATTGAAGCGTAGAATGTAGGTCAGAGTGACCCAGTTATCATCTAATGAAGCATCACTCTCCAAGATGCATCCACTGACCAAAGATGATTGATGTGCCACATGTAGTTTCTCAGATATGAACCTTAACACAAACTTTAACCTGAGTCATTGAAGCGTAGAATGTAGGTCAGAGTGACCTAATTATCATCTAACGCAGCATCACTCTCCAAGACGCATCCACTGACCAAAAATGATTGATGTGCCACATGTAGTTTCTCAGATATGAACCTTAAACTTTAACCTGAGTCATTGAAGCATATAATGTAGGTCAGAGTGACCCAATTATCATCTGAAGCAGCATCACTCTCCAAGACGCATCCACTGACCAAAGATGATTGATGTGTCACATGTAGTTTCTCAGATATGAACCTTAACGCAAACTTTAACCTGAGTCATTGAAGCGTAAAATGTAGGTCAAAGTGACCCAATTATCATCTGAAGCAGCATCACTCTCCAAGATGCATCCACTGACCAAAGTTGATTGATGTGCTACATGTAGTTTCTCAGATATGAACCTTAACGCAAACTTTAACCTGAGGTGGGACGAACGGAGGAACGGACAGACGGACGGGAGAGATGCTTTATCCCCTCCCTAACTACGTTGGGCGAGGGGATAATAAAATGCATAGTAAATCAAGACTTATAATCACTAAAACTTTCCTTCTAGCATATTTACCAACAGTTTGTGATGACTGTTTATTTTGTAGGAAATATGGATTTGAAGAATAGCATGATAAACTAATCATTGTTTTTTAATGAGTAGGTGTTCTCTACGATACCATATATCTATTACTCTGACAACATATACATGAAGTATACTGGACATATTGGACAATATATAACTGAAATATTGAAATATTGGACAGATTGTTTTAGTTTGTTCAGACTTTAGGTCTAGATTCATTTTTTCAGTCTTACTATTTTCTGTATGGACAATATTTTAAACAATAAGTTTTTCATGGAGATGCTTGAATGGGGTAGAATATTTTACTTACATTGAAGATGTTGCAGAATTCAGTCAACTTTGATTTGCCTAAGTTATTTAAAAATCTTTCAATATTAGAACTAGCCAAAATTTCCATCGACTTCAGGGTTCAGCTTATTAACTTAAGTACACACATTTTTGTTGTTGAGAAAGACACATTGTATACATAACTTGTAACAAAAATTACAAATGAATTATATGTCCCATTTTTGTCACATTTAGAGGAGGCCTATAGCAAATACTTACACATAAATGTAAAAAAATTGTGATCATATTTTACCTGAGGAAAATTGGTCAATAATCTCTGCTTAGCCTGCCATACTGTCTCATCTAATTCAAATTGCAAACATTTCTGAAATTAGAAATTTGTAAACTTGGATTATTACAGCTCACTCTTATGGAGCACATTCATACATACCTATCAAATTTGTGATGTAGATACTTAGGGTCCGCATTTCCACATTTTATATCATTTTTTGAACTCATTTTGCCGTATTTTTCATCCCTCTTGTTGGTATGATACAATTCTTTACAGTCGAACTTCAATGGCTCAGACACCCAAGGGACCTATCGAGGTTGAACTATGTTTAAACTTGAACAAAGGGACCATAAAAAGACTTGGAGAAATCCATGGTGTTTGAGCTTTTGCAGTTTGAGCTATCGAAGTTCTACTTATTTTTTTCAGCTTAGGATTCTGATTCAAGTATACATATAGGAAAACCATAGTATCATGGTACTTTTTTCATGATTGTGCCAAATTATGTTGAAATAAAAATCTTGGTACCAGGTTCAGTTGTATCCAAAGACTATTATTATACCAATTGACCATAACATAAAGAATATTTCTGAGGAAAAAGGTACATCTAAGTAATAGAGGAAATAAAACATAATACCATAACTGAAATCATGCAATGAGTTCCAAGAAACTGTCATCAATCATTTTACTATTGTACCCCATATAAACCTTTGATCTCAAAGACTTTTTCTATTTACAAGAAAACGTCTTTTCCTAATTTGATGACTATTTAGAAACATGTAAATTTATGTAAATTTTTTCTATTTTGGTCTTCCATATGACCACAAATATTTTTTGGGCACGTAATGTATTACAATATTAATGTCTTCCATCATGAAATCTTTCTTGTCTGTGTGGCTTTCTCACAACATTGCTTAGCTCAAAAGACAAAATACTAGCTAAAAAGCAGTACTGGTATACTATTGTTGTTGGATAATGACAAGTACTGGCCAGTCAGATGGTCAAAAAGCATTAAAAAATGTATTATTTATCTCCCTTACAAATAAATACATGTATGAGATTTTTCAACACACCTTTAATGAGGAAGTTAAGTATTATGCAATATTTCACGACAAGAGGAAATTATTATAGAAATGTAAAATAAAGGGCTATGCCGAGCGCAGTATGATACGACCGCAGCATGTGGAACACTGAAATTTGAACAAGTGTAAACTAAAATGAATTCAAAATCTAAGGAAAAAAAAGATTTCACATTTTTCTATTAATTGCAATTTTGGCCCCTTTGAATCCTTATAGCTCAGAAACGGTAAGAGTTACACCAAATCTGTTGACATAATTCTGACAGCTTGCAATGAGAGGAATCCACAGAAAAAAATCCCATCAAAATCTGATGTAAAATAATGATTTTACATATTTCTAAAAATTGCAATTTTGGCCCCTTTGGCCCCTAATAGCTAGGAAACTGTAAGAGCTACGCCAAATCCGTTGACATACTACTAAAGCCTACAATGAGAGGAATCTAAAGAAAAAAATCCCATTGAAATCAGACGAAAAATAAAAAATTTTAGATAATCCGCATGTTTGCAATTTTTGAACCCTTGAGCCCCTCATAGCTCGGAAAAGAAACAAGTTATCAAAAATCTGATGGTGCAGAGCTGTGTTAGTTTTTCATAAGGAATCCATAGTAAAAAACTGCATCAAAATCGGAGTAAAAATTAAAAAAAAAATAAAATTTTTGAAATTTGCCCCTTTTGGGCCCCATTATCTTGTGAACGGTACATGCCACGTGAAATCCGTTGGCATACACCAGATTGGAAATTTCCTGAAACACTGAAAGAAAACCCATCATAATCTGATAATTAATAAAGATTCTACAGTCAAATATGAGAAAACATCAAATTTAACCCTTTTTGGCCCCTTTTCTAACCAGAGGCTCCCAGGAGCCTGTATCGCTCACCTGGCTTTCAGTTCCTTAATCAAGGAAACATTGTAAGTTATACAGTTGATCTTCAGTTTTTCAAACTTTTGTAGCTCGAACACCTCCAATATCTTGAACTGTTTTTAAAGTCTGATCATGTTTTACTATATTTCTTTGTTGGGCTTTTTTTGACAAAAAACGTTCTTGCTAAGGACCACTTTCGACACCAGTTTTGAAGTCGAGACGTCATTTTGTAAATGGCAGTCAACAAACAATTTTCAACATCGGTTTTGAAGTCGCAACATCAATATCTATTTGGAAATCAAATTTCCTTGCAATGTTGAATTTTCCTGCCTTTTTAAAAATGGCGGTTAACGAACAATTTTTAACATCAGTTTTGAAGTTGCGACATCAATATCTATTTGGAAACCAAATGTCATTGAAATCGGACAATGTTGAATGTTCCCGCCTTTTTTGGTGGCCATTTTGAAAATGGCGGTCAACGAACAATTTTTAACATCAGTTTTGAAGTTGCGACATCAAGACCTATTTGGAAACCAAATGTCATTGAAATCAGACAATGTTGAATTTTCCCGCCTTTTTGGCGGCCATTTTGAAAATGGCGGTCAGGCCAAAAATAAAATATTGTTTGTTTCCCCTCCCGCGACCGACCCGCTAAAATTGCAGCTACCCAAAAAATTTTATCGGCCACTGCTGTTCAATTTTTTTTTTTAATCTTTAGTCAAAAAGAGTTTGATATGTAAAACAGGCATTATCATATATATTTGAAGATTTCAGTAAAAAATTTTTATTTGAAGAAAAATAATAAAATAATTTTCCTACCTACCTACCCCTAACCTGAGCAACCCAGTCCGGGAGGGGAAACAAAAATATTTTTAATGTTGGCCTCAACGAACAATTTTCAACACCGGTTTTGAAGTTGCAACATCAATATCTATTTGGAAACCAAATTTCATTGAAATCGGACAATGTTGAATTTTCCTGCCTTTTTTGGGGGCACCCATTTTGAAAATGGCTGTCAAGGAACAATTTTCAACATCAGTTTTGAAGTCGCCACAGCATGGCAAACATTTCATCAGTTTACACTTGACCTGCATCTTCTATAGTTTTAGAAATAAAAGATGAAAAATACGAAAATTAAAAAAATTCGGTGAAAAAAGCGCAATAACTCCTACAAGGGTTTATGGATTTTCTTCAAAATTTTGAGGTGGGTAGACCTTGATATGCTGAACATTTTTGCAATTTACACTTGACCTCTATCTGTTACACTTTTTGAAATAAAAAATTTAAAAAATGCAAAAATTTTGAAAATTTAACGGAAAAAGGGCTATAACTCCGAGATGGGTTTCAGATTTTCTTCAAAATTGCAGGGCAGGTGGATCTTGCCATGCTGATCATTTTTACCCCCATGTCAGATTTTTGATATCTGTAAGGGTTTTCGAGTTATTGGCCAAAAACTGCAATTTACCCCTATGTTCTATTTTCAGCAACGGCGGCCATCCCTACCGCCTAATCGAACACAATTTTGAGAAGCCATACTCTGGTGATGATTCAGGCCAAGTTTGGTTGGGACCCAGTGGTTTCAGAGGAGAAGATTTTTGAAATTGTTGACAGACGGACGACGGACACATAGTGATGGCAAAAGCTCACATGGCCTTTTAGGCCAGGTGAGCTAAAAATGGGTGGTGCCACAATGACCAAAACTAAGCCAAGCCATCCTTTGACAAGGAACATTGTGTTAAAAGTTCGTAAGGATTGGTGAACTGGAATTAAAGTTATTGACCAAAAACAAAAGTGCCTACAGACAACGACGACGACAACACCGCCGACGACAGCACCATACCATTATACGACCCCAAAAATTTTTGCGGGCGTATAAAAAATCTTTATTACAAATGCATTAAAGTGATATAAGAAAGTTGAAAGTTATTATATAGCTTTTAGATTGCACAAAAACTAGTTAAGGTGCATTACATGATATTAACTACCCTGTTTGCGAAATTTTCACAAGGGGCATAACTCCAAAACTACTCTATCCTCTAAACTCAAAATACACCTTAACCTGAGTTCAAAGGTAAACACCCTACATACCAATTTTAAATACATTCTATAATTTGGTTCACAAGTTATAAGTCAAAGACTGAAGGAGCATACCTTCAGAACCTCATATATTCCTGCACCAATAATTGTGATAGCTCTGTGTCTTGAAGTCAACAATTTACTTGCCAAGTTTTAGGTGTGTAAACAATTTCATCCAGAAGTAATTCAATACAAACTCCCAAATTTTCAAAATTATAAATTTGAAGGTGACATAACTCAAGAACAACTTAAAACCATGAACCTACAATATCATTATGCTACCACATTCAGTTACATAGAAACTGACCCTTATCAGGATAACTTAACCTGGTCACCACACCGTGAAATTGAGGTCAAGGTAAAAATCCATATAGCAGTCAGTCATGAACCACTCAAGTGCATCCTACCTACAAAACATCAATGCCCTATCACTTGCAGTCAGGTACAGGTATTGAGAAACTGATCTCATCATGAAATTGACTGTGAAATTTTAGTTATAAGTCAAAGAGTAACCTACAATGTATATATCAAATATCAATGCCCTTCCTATAACAGTTAATGAGAAATTATCTTATCAGAATAACTTCACATCTTCACTAGACCATGAAATTGAGGTCAAAGTCAAAAGCCATATGGCAGACAATATTTTAGTTGTTTTATAAGTTGTCTTGTACTTGACTGGTATTAAGCAAACATACAGACATGGCTCAGACAAAAGATCAGCAAATCTGGCCTTGTATAATCTTAAGAACCTATAGCTGTAGGACAATATGGAATAAAATTTCCATACAAATTATATCTAATTAAAACATGTATGTCATGAAAATGAAATCAGTATAGTTCTTCATGTCAGATTAAGATCTGTAGTATGATAATACATGTAATACATACTCTGGCCCCAGGAAAGTATATAGATGGCTGTTTAAGTGTAGGAACAGAAATAACTTTCATGTGCAAGATCCAACACTTTGTTTTACAGTAACTTTAAAGTTGAATGTAGCTTCATTCTAAAAAAAGATCCTGTCTGATGCATAAGCTTTACCATACCCCTGATAAATCACACAGTATAACTACTACCTGAATTTTGAGTTCTGGTATAGATATCCTGATAAAAACTGTTCCAGTCTGATTTTCCATTCCATCAATATATGTATGTGCTGGACTTCCTGATATAAAACTAACATCCGCGTCCTCCAGTCTCCCATTCTGATATTCCTGGGATTCTTTATAATGTCTTGTGGGTGATGTATGGAACTTGTTCATGGTTACTGTCATCCCATACTATTGTCCTCTAAAGTCAGGTGTTGTTTGGTTACTTCACTCTAATCATTATCTGAAATTATAAAAATATTGCAGCGGTCAAGCAAGTGACAAAAGTTTTATTGTAATGAAGTCAAGATTAACAACCCGAGCCTATACCATGTGTTAGATTCATCGATGTGAAATGTCTACATTGTAGATATATCAGACGTGAAAACCTGACAAATGTATACAGTGTTGTCTTTGAACGACGGCGAGTCAATGAAAAGTAGGCAGCTTGGGGTGTAAATCTTGATTTTGGTAAACTGAAAGTTTTGCAACTTCCTTGACCGTAGCAGTATTTAACTTTATGTAATTTTCTTCCTGTTCACCATTCTGATATGCTTTCAACATTTTTTTCAAAGAAATGTGAAATTTGACATTTGTTCTTGCATACAACTCTAACATTTTCACGTCTTCACACACAAATTCTGACTTAACCCGAAATTTCCTCACTGCCGTATACGGAGCAGACATGCCTACCCTTCCGGAACATCTGATTTCACTTTCAGTTTTTAAAGGAGTTCACACTGTAAGTGCTTTAGTTTTCAAACTTGTGTTTTTATATCCATGTTTTTTTGGCTATTTCAAGTCTTCGTTTCTATGTACCGTCATTTTTGCCATGTCTCTGTACTTTGATTTTGGTAACTAATTGCATCCTTTGTTCCTTCAGTATTCTACCAGTCTGCACGAAATACGTTTTGCATTACTAGTCCTTTGGGCTAGTTGAGATGACAAATTTACAAGTTTGAATCCCATTTTACTAGTCCGAAAAAAATTCTACCGCGATGTAAGCAATGTAGATTTGGAAACGGCATTATAAAATTTCTGCAACGAAAAACTCTTGTAGACTGGTTGGACTAGTGGTAGAAAAAATTTACCAGTCCTAATTCAAATTTACTAGTCTCGGGCATCGGACTAGTGCATAATGGAGCAGACTGTTCTACTGTAGTTGTTTTAGCTTATTTACAGATAATAAGTTACCATAAGATTTTTTAAATTTTAGTACTACAGTGAAACCTGCCTAAACCGAACCCTGACTAAACCAAAACCCTCTCTAAACCAAAAATGATGTGAAAATCCTTTGTATCAAATTCTATATATTTTGAACCTGTGTAAACCGAACACCTGTCCAAACCGAACAATTTCTTCAGTCCCAGAGGGATTTGGTTTAAACAGGTTTCAATGTATTATACAAAAGCTGCTACAAGTCTACAGGAACTTTTCTCTGCTACTTTATTGTGAATTGTTTGTAGTTATAATGATTTAATCCATATCATGCAAGAGCCACATTTATTTTCCTATAAGTAATTCAAATGAGCTTGCTGGACCAAAGCAAGGACACAGAAAACATTAAAATTCAATGATAGTTTTCTCTGCTTCAGTATCATTCCTTCTACATCTGTGACTATATACAAGATGAAAACTTATTAAGAACATGCCATAATTCTATTTCTGTGTTCAGACAATTTTTATGAGATATTCGTGATAAATCCAATTGAGAAGAAAGCTACTGAAGGAAAAACTTACAATTATTATGAATATATATCATACTGGTATATTGTTCCAGAATTAATTTTCTATAGTATAGAAATATACAATCAATATTTTTTCCTTTCACATGAAATCACACAATTACATCCATTTCTAGAAATCTATACTAACATAAAATTTACATCATAACCACTATTAAAGTTTGCTGCTTGTTGGAAAATTAAACTTGCAACAAATTTCATAAACAACCACAAACATCTTGAAGACAAATAAAGAGATTTATGGGGATACTATATCATGTAATATTCTATAATATAGCATATATAACATTAATATTGCCCATAAAATAGGGTAATAAATTCCTAATCAACAGTAATTTGTGACTATCATTTGGTTTACATAAAAGGTAGTTATTAACAGGGTTTTAGCCCTTAAGTATTGGTAATTTGTTGTCAAATATATTCTACTCATAAACAAGGTTGCACATTTGTAATTAATATTTGATGCAACAAGGATATTTTCATTAATGTAGAACTCTTTCTAGCAATTGGGACCCTAATTGGTATGTAAACTACAAAATATCTTTTACAATGGATATTGTGTACAAAGCATATGGCAACAGACAAATAGTGAATTGGTTTGAAATTGTATTTCTGTAATAATTCTAGTTGTTAGCAATTTCAAAATGGATGAATTTTTCAAAAATCTCTTTGAGAATTGCAATTTATGAACAAGTTCCCCTTCTGATAAAAGTTATGTGTCAAACCATCAACCTATTGCGACATTTTTTTAATTATAATTTATAGTCCTTAAGTCCTAACAGATATGTCACAATTTTCTTCTTTAGAAACTAGTCAAAAATCTTTTTTTCCAACTAAATTTATAAAGAATATATAGAACTCTGAAAAACAATGGAAAATTTTAGGAAAGGATTTTTTGGCTTGAAAATAAAGGCTTCTCTTCATGGACATGTTCATGAATAAGTGCAATCAACTGCATGTGTTTATCAATTGGTGCAATCAACTGCATGTGTTTATCAATTGGTGCATATCAACTGCATGTATTTATCAATTGGTGCAATCAATTGCACTTTGTCTATGTTAACTTTACGAGGGTTGTCCCTAAAGTTTTAGGACAAGTACTCATAAAAACAAAAACAACGTCTCATGTCTATTCTTTTCTGGTATTTGTGATCTGCAACAAAAACCTACATACTATATATATGTAACCCCGAAATTTTTCATTTGATATCGAAATAATGACTTCATATTTGAAACAGAGATTGGGACCCGGAGCTTGACAAAAATACCTTGTAACGCGCATAATGCCGTTTTTAAATTTGTCATGTTTTCTCAAAAAAATCCCACAAAAAAATTCCCGATAATTATACTATGACTTTGATAAAATTAATGACTTTACACATGCCAAATTTCAAAAATTTAAGTCTTGATATGGCAGACATGTCCGGCTTCGAAGACTGTGAGACTGGAAACGCATTTCTGAAATATGAAACGTTTTTTGGCAAATGTGGAGCAGAACCTGTTATAAAGTTTGCGTGAACATCAGAAAAAACACCCATAGAAAGAAACGACCTTATTTGGTTGCTTATTTGAACTATGTAATCCTACATCAGGACAATGCCCCTGTGCAAACAACGCAAAAAATTAAAGTTGAGATCGATTTACTTTAATTTTAGTGTTTCAAACACCCTCTGTATAGTCCAGACCTAGCACCAATGGACTTTGCCGTATATCCATGTATCAAAATCATTTCTCCGTGGACAGAGGTTTGACGACTTACCCGATCTTAGGTTTGCAGTGATGAACATAATTTTACATATGAAAAGTGAACAATATGACAAAATATTCGATGACTGGTTAAAAAGATGCAAAAAATGTGTTGAGTTGAATGAAAACTANAATTATAATTTATAGTCCTTAAGTCCTAATTTTCTTCTTTAGAAACTAGTCAAAAATCTTTTTTTCCAACTAAATTTATAAAGAATATATAGAACTCTGAAAAACAATGGAAAATTTTAGGAAAGGATTTTTTTGGCTTGAAAATAAAGGCTTCTCTTCATGGACATGTTCATGAATAAGTGCAAGCAACTGCATGTGTTTATCAATTGGTGCAATCAACTGCATGTGTTTATCAATTGGTGCAATCAACTGCATGTATTTATCAATTGGTGCAATCAACTGCACTTTGTCTATGTAAACTTTATAGAATGAAATAATTCTAATCAGAAAATGAAGATTTCATCCATTTGTTTTTTCGTAAGAAAAAAGATTGGCCAAGGGAAGGAGACATAATATGACTAAAGACCCTGTTTACACTTTCAGATTTTGATTGATCTAAAGGGAGAATGATTCAAAATTGATAGATCTTGGGCAAGTTTAAACCACTTAGATTGATTTGGGATTGATAAAAAAAAAAAAAAATTGATCTAAAATAAATCCATCTAGCAAATAGTGTAACTGCTCAAGATTCATCATGATCAATCTTATTTTTATAAATATAAACTAAAACTAAAAATGTACTTGCATTGCACCAAAGTGGCATTAAGGTAGATGGGTACTCCAAATTTTTTTCCATAGATTTTTTTTATTTTTACAGGAACGTTTCCTTATTATATAAGCATTGAAATAAAAAAATAAAAAAGGGGGTCACCGTGATTGTTTTTAAAGTAACTGATATCAAAATAATCAAATATTTCTAATGAACAGGTATATTGTTGATTTCTTTAAAACTATTCCATAGATTTTTTTCTACTTTACTCATGTGTTAGCCCTTTAAACATACTTTCAAAAAATATAAAGAAAAATGGGGTCACCGACTTTGTTTTCCATTTAATTTGTAAAATGTGAATTTTCATAGTGATATCTATGTAAAATATTTTGATCAGATTATCTCCCTTTTTCAAAAATCCTCTTCCAATTTATTTAATTATCAAGTTACCATACCTTGTCTAATTAAACTAGAAGTGGGAGCAGTCGCAAACGACAGCTAATCCCCTCGCCCGCTGTTAAGAAATAATAACCCTTATATAATCTAAAGATGTAAAGATGAATGTAGAAGGTACATCCATTTAACAGTAAGATCATTGTGTATAACGTGTAGTATCTCAGATATAAACATTAATAGAAACTTTAACCAAAGTCAGTCAAGTGTAAAATGTAGGTCAAAGTGACCCAATTATCATCTGAAGCTGCCAGACTCTCAAGACGCATCCACTGACCACAGATGATTGATGTAACACATAGGGTATCTCATATATGAACATTAATGCAAACTTTAACCGGAGTCATTGAAGCATGAAATGTAGGTCAGAGTGACCAAATCAGCATCCGAAGCAGCATCACTCTCCAAGATGCATCTACTGACCAAAGATGATTGATATGC